>SJYA01002593.1:597134-649503 GCA_006410615.1 Neotragus moschatus | reverse complement strand
TCTTCGGTGCTCAGCCTTCTTCACAGTCCAACTCTCACATCCATACACGACCACTGGAAAAACCATAGCCTTGACTAGACGGACCTTAGTTGGCAAAGTAATGTCTCTGCTTTTGAATATGCTATCTAGGTTGGTCATAACTTTTCTTCCAAGGAGTAAGCGTCTTTTGATTTACTATCATCAGAATATCTAATGAAATATGAATCTTTTGCCTGAAGTGCTTATTAAACTAACCCTCCACCTCATCTCTCACGTTAAACCCACTCCAGTATTCTCGGGCTTCCTTTGTGGCTCAGCTAGTAAAGAATTTGCCTGCAATGTGGGAAACCTGGGTTCGACTCCTGGGTTGGGAGGATCCCTGGAGAAGGGAAAAGCTACCACTCCAGTACTGTGGCCTGGAGAATTCCATGGACTTTATAGTGCATGGGGTCACAAAGAGTCAGACAGAACTGAGTGACTTTCACTTTCACTTTCACTTCACCTCATCAGCCATCAGGATCTCCATGTTTATTTCAGGGGAGAAAAAAATGAGCAAAGGCAATTTTTTCTACCAGTACATCAATCATAACTGAGATTACTCAGGTAATCTCTGCTGAGTCATAAACTGTACGTGGGCGTACATGCAGGCATAAACCTGTGTCTCTGTGTGTATACTCTTGTTTCTCACTGGTTTGTTCTCTTTACTCTTACTAAGACAAAACAAATCTGTTTGTGGGTGAAGAGACTAAGAGAAGGGGCCGGAGCACTGCTCACCCTTCACTTCTCCCTAATGTTCTTCCCTGCAGGACATGTAGCCTGCAGAGCTCATGCCTGCACTCACGTGTGCCCCAGGCACACACCCAGGTACAGGCAGGACCCCAAATACACATAGACAGATGACATACACTGCATCTGTTTAAAAAGGCAGAAATTGTGGCTTGCGTAGGAGAAACCACGGTCTGTGTGAAACATTTGAAAAAAATTAAGCACTTGAATTGTTAAAGGGGTTGTTTTCCTTATGACCATGCCTCACCCAGTGACTGGCACATGAGGGCTTCCCATGAATAGTCGCCTTCCCTGTATTTCTTTCTAGAAACGTGACAGTGAAAATGTTAGTTGCTCAGTCGTGTCCACCTCTTTGTGACCCCATGGACTGTAGCCCACTAGGCTCCTCTGTCCATGGGATTCTCTGGGCAAGAATACTGGAGTGGGTTCCCATTTCCTTCTCCAGGGGATCTTCCTGTCCCAGAGATCGAAACTGCGTCCCTTGCATTGCAGGCACATTCTTTACTGTCTGGGCCACCAGAGAAGCCCTTCTTTATAGAAAAGCCAGTTTCTTTCTTTCATGCTTTCAGGTATCACACACATCTTGTTTTGTTATAGGGGGCCCAATATATTAAAATAAATCATGACTTTAGGAATAACTATCTAAACTTGAGATTTTTTCCAAACTACAGTCTCCCTGACATGGATCTCAGCTTGTCTAGCAGGTGCCTTCAGTCCCTCTCAGAAGAGGCAGGAAGTACTCACAGAGCTGCAGAGGCCCTGAGCACCGGCCACGTGCTGGTACCCTGCCTCGGAGCACGTGCAGGAGCCGGCAAGACCAGGGTTCAGGTTGCCCCTCGACACTGTGTCTGTGTCCTGGGGTACCCTCTCTCCCCAAACCGTACTTGTGACCTCTCTGATAAAATGGTGAGGAGTAAATGAAATGTCGTGTGTGAAACAACACCCTGCCTCGCACTTGATAAGCTCACCAACAATATTAGCAGTCCTGGTCCTCTCAGGCCAACAACTCATCTCTGGGTGTTGTCACTGATGGGTGTTCTTCTTTTCTATGTCAGAGTGAAGCTTGACTTCCTTGAATCTAGGGAATTGACAAGAGGTGGGAAGTCAAATGCCATAAGATGTGCCAAGGTGTTATTTTATCACATAGCAATGAGCAAATGTAACTATTTGGAATTAAAAGTAGATATTGTAAAGCAGATGCTTCCTGGTGGCCTTTATTTTCAAAACTTCTTTGAGACTGTGGGAAATATCTGATCTCTCGTTTTACACGGGAGGAAGCTATGGGAAGAATTGCTGCTGGCTCATCATGCAGTCAGAGGAGGCCAGTAAGACAGAGAAAGATGGAGGTGATCTTGTTCAGTCTCCTCATTTTCAGTAACAAAGAAATGAAGCCCAAAGATCTAAAGATCCATCCACTTTGCTTGTCTGTTGAATGTTCAAAAATTTTTACATGGTAATTAAACTCCAATATAATTTTTCACCTTCAAAAATGATAATACCCAATGTTAGTGAGGATTTAAGAATTTTCCTAGAAAACCGTTCATTCTCATAGACACTTAGTGGAAGGGAAATGCCACAGTTTTTCCTAAATGCAGTTTGGCAACATGTTCCAAGGACTCCAATGTGTACTTCCCCTTGAATCATATAATTTTAATATAAATTTATAGGAAAAGAATAATCAGACATAAACAAGAATTTGCATTCAAAGATGATTTCTATGGAATTATTGAAAAAATAGGAAAGGCAAGATACCTATCTAACACAAAGGGTATTTGTAGCACATCCTTATGATAAAATACTTCACAGCCAAAATATAGCATACAATATCTTTTTTAAATAATAGAATTTTATAGTATTTTGTCAACAGTGGAAAGGAAATCACAAAATAGTATGTCTCATATGATTTCTGTTTTGTTGAAAAATAATGTAATATTTTTTATAAATACCAAAATATAATCCTTTATAGAAAGATTTAAAGATTTGTTTCTTCTCTTTTGATATATGTTCCAGATCTTCTCTGATAAACTGATGTAATTTTCAACCTGAAAAATATTACTAAATAGAAAATATAAATAAACACTATATAGGCTAAAAAGTCAATTGGGAACCAGCTTAAATGCTACATGGGGAAATAGCAGAGTGATGGGAAAAAGCTGGGTGGAGCCTTCACTTTAGATTTTTGGAATAAAGCCAACACAGTCCTCTACTTAAAATTATGGCCAAACTTTAAGAGCTCCTTATCCTTCCCAGTCTCTCTTCCTTCATAGACTGCAGCTGTCTTCGGAAACCTATGAGCAATTAAAATGCGGCCTGTGGATGAGTTTCCACATTTTGATACATACATGTTGATAAAAGCAGACAGCGACATGAATATGGGTTTCTTGTGAAAATAATCCTCTCCAAATACTCTGTAGTATTCCCTGTAACTACGCATTCACAGTAGATTGCTAATATACTTTTGATTAAGAACAATATTTGTACCATATATCATCCACTTAAAAAAAAAAAAAAGTCTGGCCCCAGAAGGCAAACCTACAGAGAAACTTTGCCCTTGGTTATTGTGGATTAGAAGCCCTGCCTCCAACCCTGGAGGTGGAGTCAGCAGTGCTCCAAAAGTCAGAGCAAGAACAGCAGTTTCTAATGCATCAGGAATCCCAGAACCTCCAAATGAGTCACTATTTTAGCCTAAGCAATCCCTGTGAAATCTCTGTCTCCAAATTATCAAAGTAAAGTCTTTGATGATTTAACGAAGTCAAACTTAGCCCAACACGTCTGCCTGTGGCCTGGGGAGAGGTTGCTGCTGCCGCTGCTAAGTCACTTCAGTTGTGTCCGACTCTGTGCGACCCCATAGATGGCAGCCCACCAGGCTCCCCCGTCCCTGCTGGAAAATGGTAAACAAAGGGCATCTTGTCAAGGTAACAGGGTATTTCAATGAAATATCTGGCGAAGCACTGAGATAATAGGTCTTCCAAAGACATGTCCAAAGGATCTTCCCAAGTGACATCTCGGACTTGGATGCAACATTTTCCAAAAGGTAGTAAAANTCCCTGCTGGAAAATGGTAAACAAAGGGCATCTTGTCAAGGTAACAGGGTATTTCAATGAAATATCTGGCGAAGCACTGAGATAATAGGTCTTCCAAAGACATGTCCAAAGGATCTTCCCAAGTGACATCTCGGACTTGGATGCAACATTTTCCAAAAGGTAGTAAAAAACTGGTTATAAGAATATTGAACACCTCCCCTACAGGGAGTATATAAAAGGACCTGGAGCATTTTTTAATCTGACCAGCCCAGGGCTGGGGGATAAAATGGAGGATGCCCAATTAACTTTGCATTTCAGACAAATATAGAATATTTATAGCATAGTCAGTCAGTTCAGTCAGTTCAGCCGCTCAGTCGTGTCCAACTCTTTNGCGTCAAGAGCAGGAAAATTGTCCTTGACTCCCCACCCCCAGGGTTCAGAAGCCCAGAGAGGCCTGGGACACTTTAGTTTGATTTCCAGTCTTTTTTTTAAATTTGAGAAATACTAAAATGGAGTTATAAAAATGAGTTTGGAATTAACATACACACACTACTGTATATACAATAGATAAATAAGAACCTACTATATAGAACTTCCCTGGTAGCTCAGTTGGTAAATAATCTGCCTGCAATATGGCAGACTCTAGTTCGATTCCTGGGCTGGGAAGATCCGCTGGAGAAGGGATAGGCTACCCACTCAAGTATTCTTAGGCTTCCCTTGTGGCTTNTATACAATAGATAAATAAGAACCTACTATATAGAACTTCCCTGGTAGCTCAGTTGGTAAATAATCTGCCTGCAATATGGCAGACTCTAGTTCGATTCCTGGGCTGGGAAGATCCGCTGGAGAAGGGATAGGCTACCCACTCAAGTATTCTTAGGCTTCCCTTGTGGCTTAGCTGGTAAAGAATCCACCTGCAATGCAGGAGACCTGGGTTCGATCCTTGGGTTGGGAAGATCCTCTGGAGAAGGGAATGGCTACCCACTCCAGTATTCTGGCCTGGAGAATTCCATGGGCTGTATAGTCCATGAGGTCACAAAGAGTTGGACATGACTGAGCGCCTTTCACAATCACACATAGCTATATAGCACAGGAAACAATATATTCAGTATCTTGTAGTAAAGAATCTAGGAGAAAGCAATGGCACTCCACTCCAGTACTCTTGCCTGGAAAATCCCATGGACGGGGGAGCCTGATGGGTTGCAGACCATGGGTCGCTGAGAGTCAGACACGACTGAGAGACTTCACTTTCACTTTTCACTTTCATGCATTGGAGAAGGAAATGGTAACCCACTCCAGTGTTCTTGCCTGGAGAATCCCAGGGATGGGAGAGCCTGCTGGGCTGCCGTCTATGGGGTCGCACAGAGTTGGACATGACTGAAGTGACTTAGCAGCAGCACCAGCAGTAAAGAATCTGAAAAATAATATATATATATATACACACACACACACATATATATATATATATATATATGAACCACTTTGCTGTACACCTGAAACTAATAACCCCTGGACTGTAGTGTGTCATACTCTTCTCTCTCCATGGGGTTTCCCAGGCAAGAATATACTAGAGTGCCACTTCTTTCTCCAGAGGAGCTTCCCAACCCAGGAATCAAACCCACATCTCCCACACTGGCAGGCAGATTCTTTACTACGAGCCACCAGGGAAGCCTGCTTCAACTACAATGATTAAAAGGAAAAGAAAAAAAGAATTGCATTCAGTTTGTAGAGTAATTTTGGAGATAATTGACATCTTTATATTCAGTCTTCCAATTCATGAATATGGCTTATCTCTTTTATTTAAACATTGCCAATATCTTTCAATAAAATTTTATAATTTACTAAGAAATCTTAATAGTTAATATTTTAAAATTAAGTAAAATGCTAAATGCTTGTTTAGTCACTCAGTCATGTCCAACTCTTTGCGACCCTACGGGCTGTAGCCCACCAGACTCCACTGTCCATGGGGATTCTCCAGGCAAGAATATTGGAGTGGATTGCCATGCCCACTACAGGGAATCTTCCCAGCCCAGGGATCGAACCCAGGTTTCCCTCATTGCAGTCAGATTCTTTACCATCTGAGCTACTAGGGAAGCCCAAATAATAAAGAGTTATATCTGTGACTATAGGAATCACCTTACTTGGACATGGACCCACAGTCTAAAGCTGAGACCCTGTCTTAATGAGAGTCTGTCCTGTCCCAAGGTCCTCTGTAACATACAGTAAAATATTTAAGGTGATGTCATCACCTCTCAAGATGAAAATGCCCCCTGCCATTCAGTGATTCTATGTCCCACCAACACATTGTACAGTTGAAACATCCGGATTTTCATGGACCCATTCTCTTCCGTCACTGGTCAGGATTCTTTAAGGAAGCCACAGAAGACACAGCATCTGGGTCTTAGTCCCATAGAATCTGGTTCTCAGGCCCAAAGAAGGGCTCATTTGCCCTGGATTTCGAGGCCATTGTGTAGTATGCCAGTATGAAATAAAAATAAGGGGTCAGAAGAAATCTATCTGCGTAAACTATGAGGACTGCAGAGAGGTGGAAAGGAGTGGTAGGAATTATAACAACAGCAGTCCAACTGAATGTCCACTATGAGTTAGTGAGTATGTGTGATGGTTTAGCCCACAGACTTTGAAGTCAGGCAGATCTGAGCTAGATTCTTACCTGCCAGGGGTATGTAAGTACTTCCATTTTACTAATGACCTTTAAAAACAACAACAACAACTTTATTTTGTATTGCAGTATAGCTGATTAATAATTTGATAGTTTCAGGAAGACAGCAAAGGGACTCAGCTATACATACACATATATTCATTCTCACACAAACTCCTCTCCCATCCAGGCTGCCACATAACATTGAGTAGAGTTCCATGTGTTATATGGTAGGTCCTTGTTGACTTTCCATTTTAAATATGACAGTATGTGCATGTCTATTCCAAACCCTCTAACTATTCCTTCCTCTCTGGCAACCATAAGTTTGTTTTCTAAGTCTGTGAGCCTGTTTCTGTTTTGTAAGTAAGTTCATTCGTGTCATTTCTTTTTAGGTTCCACATATAAGGGATGCCATATGGTATTTCTCCTTCTCTGTCTGACACACTTCACTCAGTGTGACAATAAATAGAACTACCATTTACTAATGACCTTTTGTTATCTAAGAAGGGTTATTGGCATGGTGAAAGATAATGTGGCATGGTACCTAGTACCTGAAAGTACTCAACAAATACTACTCATACCTGTTTTTGTCCCTGAGCACCTCCGTGGTTTTAGAAACAGTAGTAGTAGTAATAGTGATAAGAAAGTTATAAGAAAAATGATGACCATTTTTCTTTGATCATTTTATGTCTAAGGAAGCAGGTAGGAGTCAGACACAACTGAGCGACTGAACAAGTAGAGAAGATTCACATGCAAAACAATTAGGGATTAAAGGGAGTCTCCAAGAGGGCGCAAAGTAGTTGAGAATGTTTCAAGAGAGGTGAGAGGCTGAAGGGTGAGCAGAAACTGGATAAGCACAGAAGTGATGGGAAATATGATAAACACAGGATATGGCTGGCAAGAACTCAGGATAATTTGCTGAGGCAGCACCATGGGAAATGGACTCATGAGTCAGTATCACCCTGCTTCTCAGTCCCAGCTTCAGAACCAGGAATGTGGTGGTCAAGTCAGTGAGGGGTCCTATCTGATCGCCAGTGATATCTACTCTTTACTCAGCTATTTGCTCACTCAGTAGATGTGGATTTCCAGGATGTGCTGGTCCTCGTACTGATAGGGACTGTATAGAAGCAGTCCAGTGAAAATGAGGTCATTAGGATGAGTCCTAATCCAGTAAGACTGGTATCCTTATGAAAAGGGGGAATTTGGACACAGAGGCACACATAGAGGGAAGAAGATGTGAAAACACACAGGGAGAAGACGGCGGCCAACCAGCCAAGGGGACAGATCTAGAACAGATCTTTTCCTCACTGCCGTCAAAAGGAATCCACTCTGCTGACACTTTGATCTTGAACTTCTGGCCTCCAGAACTGGGAGACAATAGATTTCTGTTCTTTAAGTCACCCAGCTTGTTTTCCTTTGGAATGGCAGCCCTTGGGAGGCTGTATCTGAAAAGACATTAATGGTGCTTATTTTAAATTTTAAGAGAACCAGCATAGCTGTGACCCAGCTTCTGCAGTGGCACATGGCTCTAACTTGAAAGTTTGTTCTGGTTCTCTGCCTGGAATGTCCTAAGTTCTCCTCCTTTCAGAGATCTTTTCTTCTTCAAAACCCAGTTCAGGCAGTCTTATGCACATGGAGACTTTCCCGGATGCCCTCCTATCCCGTANAATCAGGGGAGACAGAGAAAATAAGAAAGGATTGCAGGGAAAGCAAGTGTGCAAACACATTAATAACCGCCACATCACAGCAGTGAAGAGAACAAATCCTTTCATTTAGCACATATTTTTTGAGTATCTCCCATATATTAGATGCTAGGAAAACACAGAGAACAAAACTGAGAGAGCCCTTGCATTCATGGAGTTCACTTTCTAAAGTGAAAGATAGCAGTGAGCAATTAAGTCAACAGATGAAATAATGGTGCCGGTGCTTATAATGAAAAATATGTTTCTGCAATAGAGAATGACGGGGAGGATCTACTCTCCACAGGATATTTGGGGAGGAGTTATTTAAAGATGAAAGGAGCCGGTCATGCATAGAGCCTAGAAAAGAATGTTACAGATAGAAGGGAGAAACAGACAAACAGGAACAGTTCAATCTTCAGTACAGCACTATCAATGATTAACAGAACATCTAGGAAAACAGCAAGGAAACAGAATATCTAAATAACACAATAAACCAAACTTCAGCAATTTCCAAATACGTGGGAATTAAGCAACACATTCTTAAACAACCAGTGGATCAATGAGAAACTCTTAAGGGAAATTAGAAAATAATTTTAGATGAATTAAAATGAAAATACATATAGAAACTTATAGGATATAGCTAAAGTAGTGCATACAGAGAAGCGTATGCATTTCCCCTGCAATATGTAGGGTAAACTCCTACAATATGTATACGTGAAGTAAGTGAAGTAAAGTTGCTCAGTCGTGTCTGACTCTTTGCGACTCCATGGACTGTAGCCTACCGGGCTTCTCCCATGGGATTTTCCACGCAAGAGTACTGGAGTGGGTTGCCATTTCCTTCTCCAGAGGATCTTCCCCACCTGGGGATCGAACCCAGGTCTCCTGCATTGTAGGCAGATGCTTTACCATATGTGTATACATATACCCCTACAATAAAAAAGAAGAAAGATCTTGAATGAATAACCTAATTTTCCACCTTAAGAGACTGAAAGAGAGCAAACTATACCAAAGGAAACATGAAAAAAAAGAAATATTTTTATTTTCATAAATATTTTTATATGGATATACATGAAGTGGGAATAGAAACACAGTAAGGAAAATTAATAGTATCAAAAGTTGGTTCTTTGGAAATATCAACAATACTGACAAACCTTAGCTAGATTGATCGGGAAAAAGGGGAAAGATTC
Organism: Neotragus moschatus; assembly: GCA_006410615.1. NCBI lineage: Eukaryota > Metazoa > Chordata > Mammalia > Artiodactyla > Bovidae > Neotragus > Neotragus moschatus. The sequence continues at coordinate 640,187 of SJYA01002593.1, read as the reverse complement.
AAATTAGTAAAATTAGGAATGAAAGAGGGGGCATAACTTCCAACTTTATAGAAATAAAAGGAATTATAGAGAAATATTATGAATACTATGTATAAATACATTAAATAACCTAAGGAAGTAGAGAACTTCCCAGGGAGAAAAAAATGACTCAATAAAAGAGAAAAAAATATATGAATAGGCCAAAGTGAGTTCAAGATCAAATCAGTAATTTTTTAAGTCTCTGGAAAAGAAGCCTCATACCTTATGACTTGCCTTGTTTCTAAAACTAGGCAAAGACATGACAAAATCAATGTACCCTATTAATATAGACACAAAAATCCTCAACAAAATCTCAGCCATCCAAGTCAAGCAACATATAATGGATTGTACATAATGGCCAAGCAGGATTATCCAGGGAATGCAAAACTGGCTTAAATTAAAAAATAATAAATAAATGAATGTATCACCATGTTAATAAAAAGACAAAACCACAAGATTATCCCAATAAAGTGAAAATATTGGACAAAATCCACACATGTTCATGATAAAAAGAAAGAAAATTAGGAATAGAAAAATTACTGAACCTCATATGGAACATATACAAAAACCTACAAATAATAGGTATGACAGAATTATTTTCCCCTACAATCAAGGAGGAAAACAACAAGATAAGAACATCTGCTTCACTTCTACTCAACACTGTACTGCAGATTCTTGCAGAGCAGTTAGGAAAGAAAACAAAATAAATGGCATCCAGTTTAGAAATGAAAGCTGAAAAATCTCTGTATTCTCAGATGATGTATTCTTGTATATAACATTCTAAGGAATCCAAAAACATACACATACTCGCTTGTGTGTGAGCACACATGGGCACACGTGCACACACACACACACACACACACACACACACTACAGTATTACAACTAATAAACAATTTCAGCAAAGCCATGGGACACAAGGTCAATATTCCAAAAAAGATAATGTATTTCTAAATGCCATCATTAAGCATTCAAACTAAATAAATAAGACAATTCCTTAAATTATCATAAAAATTTGAATAAATTCAACCATGTAAGTTTGACTTATACATGGAAAACTACTAAACATTGCTAAAAGAAATCAAAGAAAAACAGAAGTGAGCAGAAAGATACATGGATGCGCTTGAAGACATTATGCTAAGTGAAGGTAGCCAGTCACAAGAATATATACTTCATGATCCCAGACTCCATCTATATAGAATATCCATAATAGGCTACGGAAAGAGACAAAAAGCTTCCTTCTGTTGCCAGAGGCNAAAGAAATCAAAGAAAAACAGAAGTGAGCAGAAAGATACATGGATGCGCTTGAAGACATTATGCTAAGTGAAGGTAGCCAGTCACAAGAATATATACTTCATGATCCCAGACTCCATCTATATAGAATATCCATAATAGGCTACGGAAAGAGACAAAAAGCTTCCTTCTGTTGCCAGAGGCTAGGGACAGGGGTGATAACAAGTAATTGCTAATAGATATAGAGTTTCTTTGGGGGGTAATGATAATGATCATTTTCTAATGTAAAATCAATGTCATAGCTCCACAACTATATGAGAATACTAAAAAAAAATGAATTGTACAATTTAGAACAGGTGAACTTTATGATAATTGAATAATATCTCAGTAAAACTGCTGCTTTTAAAATGTGCCATGGAATTTTATTTTTTTAAAGCTGAAGAGGCTGCATTATATCAAAGTTTATTTCAGTAAAGAGAATATTGCCAGGCATGAACATGTGATTTCATTGTATAAGCTGTCAGTTCATCTAGAGGACCTAACATTTCTAAATGATTATGTACTATCTTAATCTGCTGGACTGCTGTAACAAAATGCAATGACTAGTTAGCTTATAAACAAGAGAAATGTAGTCCTCACCATTCTGCAGTCTAGAAGTCCAAGATAAAGGTACCAACAGATTCTCTGCCTGGTGAGAACCTGCTTTCTGATTCATAGAAAGTTTCATGTGTGCGTCTTTATGTGGTAGAAGGGTCAAGAGACCTCCCTGGTGTCTCCTTTATAACAGCACTGATCCCACTCATTAAGGGCTCTGTCCTCAAAACCGAAAGTCCTACCTCCAAATATCAGCACATTGAGAATTAGGTTTCAACATACTAATTTTAGGGGGACACAGACATTCAGACCATAGCATATGCTGAAGAAGAGATCTTCAGCATACAGGAGGCAAAACTAACAGCATGCCAGGGGAAAAGACATTTACAGCCGTTATCAGAAATTATAGTACCCCTCTCTCAATAATTTATAGAACAAGTAAATAAAACATCAGTAGTACTACAGACTTGAATAACACAATCAACCACATACACTTCATTGATATTTACAGAACACTCTGCCACAGAGCATAGAAAATGTGTTCTTTTGAAGCACACAGTGGAACAATTACCAAGATATACCACACTCTGCAACATAAAACAAGTTTCAATAAATTTTAAAAGATTTAAGTCACATAGCGTATGCTGTCTGGCCAAAATGGAATTAACTAAAAAATCAGGAAGATAAAGATCTCTGGAATGTCCCCATATATTTAATAATAAATAATATACTTCTAACTAACATATAGTTCAAAAAATTCAAAAGGAATTTGGAAAATATTTTTAATGAAAATTAAAACAAAACATACGTTAAGCTGCAAGTTGTCTTGAGGCATTACTTGCAGTTAAACTTACCATACTAAACACCTGACTTAGAAAAGATGAAAGGTCTCAGTTAGTGACCTCAACCTCCACCTTAGGGAATTAGATTAAAAAAAAAAAAAAAGAAAGAAATCCCAGCAAACAGGAAAAACAAATGAAATAATACTGACCAGAGTAGAAATCAATGAAATTGAAAACAGAAACAGTAGAGAATTTAAGTCAGTAATTCGCTATTTAAGAAACTCAACAGAGTTGATAAATTTCTAGCCATACTGGTTAAGAAATGAACATTTACTAAACTCAGGATTGAGAGAAGTAACACCTTTACAGACTATACAGTTATCGAAAGGGTAACAAATGTTTTTGTTGTTGTTATTGTTGTTAAGTTTTTTGGCAAAAAAAAAAAAAAAACTGACAAATGTGATGAAATGGGAAATTTCCTTTAGAGACACAAATGATCAAAGTTCACTCGAGAAAAAATTGATTAATTGTAATAAAATTCTATCAAACAGTTAAGAACGAAAGAATATCAATCCTAGACAAATTCTTCTGAAAAATTGTAAAAGCAGAAATTAATCCCAAATTATTCTATGAGGCCAGAATGCNAAAAAAAAAAAAAAAAAAAAAAGAAATCCCAGCAAACAGGAAAAACAAATGAAATAATACTGACCAGAGTAGAAATCAATGAAATTGAAAACAGAAACAGTAGAGAATTTAAGTCAGTAATTCGCTATTTAAGAAACTCAACAGAGTTGATAAATTTCTAGCCATACTGGTTAAGAAATGAACATTTACTAAACTCAGGATTGAGAGAAGTAACACCTTTACAGACTATACAGTTATCGAAAGGGTAACAAATGTTTTTGTTGTTGTTATTGTTGTTAAGTTTTTTGGCAAAAAAAAAAAAAACTGACAAATGTGATGAAATGGGAAATTTCCTTTAGAGACACAAATGATCAAAATTCATTCAAGAAAAAATTGATTAATTGTAATAAAATTCTATCAAACAGTTAAGAACGAAAGAATATCAATCCTAGACAAATTCTTCTGAAAAATTGTAAAAGCAGAAATTAATCCCAAATTATTCTATGAGGCCAGAATGCTCTGCTATCAAAATATAATAGAAACATTACAAGAAAACTATAGACTATCCATCATTAATGCAGATGCAAATATTTTAAGAATTTTTTTTTTGAAAAGGACTACACCAATATATTAAAACCATAATATATCAAGACTGATTGGGATTTAGCCTAAGAATTAGGATTTAGCCTAGGAATACAAGACTGATTTATATTTGAAAATCAATCTGTATAACTGACTATATTATCAAGCGAAAATGAAAAATCATGCAACCGACTCAAAAGGGGCAGAAAAACATTTGACAAAATTGAACATGCAGCCCTCTTGAAAGACATCAGTAAATTAAGAATGCAAGGGAACTTTCTTCATGATAGAATACATCTGCCAAAACCTGCAGTTAACATCATATTCAACACGAAGTGCTGAGTATGTTCCTACAGGATCAGAAGGAAGACAAGAATATCCACTCACCCCACCTTTATCCAATATTTTACTGACGGTTCCAGGCAGTTCAATAAGACAAGAAAAATAAATCAAAAACACTAATATTGGAAAGCAAGAACTGAATGTCTTTATTTGTAGACAAAATAATCTTTTACATTGAAAATCCAATAGAATCTACCAAAAAAAGCTAACAGAACTATTTTTCATGAGTTTAATAAATGTCCAAGATGTAAGATTAATGAATAAAATCAGGTATAGGTAAATACCATATCCCAATGATGAAAAATAAATTTGAACTTTAAACAAATCAGTAACATTTACAATATTAAAAATATGAAATAGTATGAGATAAATCTGACAAAGCACATGCAAGATCTGTGCACTGAAGCTTATAAAACAGTTTTATAGATGGAGGGATGCAACATATTCACAATTCAATAGATTTAATATTGTTAAGCAGTTAATTCTTCAAAATTTTCGCTAGAGTAAATGCAAGCCCAATCAAAGTCCATGATAATTTATTTTAAAAGTTGGCAAATTGATTCCAAAATTAATACAGAGATAAAACAGATACTGAACAGCCAAAACAACTTTATATAAGAACCAAATTGGAGGAATGGCGCTATCTGATTCTCAACTTTATTATGATGTTACAGTAAAAAGATAGTGCAACTTTGGTGTCAGGACAGGCAAATAGGTTATGATGTAGAATAGAGAGTCCTGATATGTAGCCAACTGATTTTTGACAAGTGAACAAAATCAATTCATTTGGAGACTATCGTCTTTTCAATATATTGGGTTGGACAACAGACACATGAATAAGTGTTCAACATTGCTAATTATTAGGGAAATGCAAATCAAAGCTTCAATTAAGTATCACCTATGAACTGAACTTATCACCTAACAGTCAGAATGTCCACTATTTAAAAATCTACAAGTAATAGCTGCTAGAAAGGATGCTGAAGGTAAAAAAAAATAATAATAATAAACCTCTTACACTGTTGGTGGGAATGTAAATGGGTGCAACCAGTATGGAAAATAGTACATAGGTTATTTAAAAAACTAGAGTTACTATATGATCCGGCAATCTCACTCTTGGCATATAACCAGAAAACACAAAACCTGTAATTTGGAAAGACACGTGCTCCCCAGTATTCACAGCAGCACTATTTATAATAGCCAAGACATGCAAGCAAACTAAAGATCCACCAATAGATGAATGAATGGGGGCATAGATGTAAAATGGAATATTGCTGCTGCTGCTAAGTCACTTCAGTCATGTCAGACTCTGTGCGACCCCATAGACCACAGCCCAGCAGGCTCCCTCGTCCCTGGGGTTCTCCAGGCAAGAACATTGGAGTGGGTTGCCATTTCCTTCTCCAGTGCATGAAAGTGAAAAGTGAAAGGGAAGTCGCTCAGTCGTGTCCGACTCTTTGCGAATCTATGGACTATAGCCTACCAGGCTCCTCCATCCATGGGATTTTCCAAGCAAGAGTACTGGAGTGGGTTGCCATTTCCTTCTCCAGGGGATCTTCCTGACCCAGGGATTGAACCTAGGTCTCCCAGATTGCGGGTAGGCGCTTTACCGTCTGAGTCACCAGGGAAGTTCCCTTTAAGTAAAGTAAGTCAAAGACAAATATCATATGATATCATTTACATGTGGTATCTAAAAAATGAGACAAATTAACTTATTTACAGGACAAAAAAAGACCCACAGACATAGAAAACAAATTTATGGTTACCAAAAGGAAAACGGGGAGGGATAAATTAGGAGTTTGGGATTAGCAGATACACACTACCATATGTAAAATAGATAAGCAGAAAGGACCTACTATATAACACAGGGAACTATATTCAATATCTTATAATAACCTATAATGGAAAAGTATTTGGATAAAACCTTATATAAAAGGACTACATCAAGGCTGTATATTGTCACCCTGCTTATTTAACTTCTATGCAGAGTACATCATGAGNGCTGGGAAAACTGTACAGCTACATATAAAAGAATGAAACTTGAACACCTCCTAACACCATATACAAAAATAAACTCAAAATGAATTAAAGACTTAAGTGTAAGGCCAGAAACTATAAAGCTCTTAGAGGAAAATAACAAACAGTACACTCCTTGACATAAATCACAGCAAGATCCTCTATGAACCACTTCACAGAGTAAGGGAAATAAGAATAAAGAACAAATGGGACCTAATTAAACTTAAAAGCCTTTGCACACCAAAGGAAACTATAAATAAGGTGAAAAGATAACCGCTTGTGCAGCTCAATACCAGAAAAAACAGACAACCCAACCAAAAAGTGGGCAGAAGATATACACTGACATTTCTCCAAGAAGACATACAGATGGCTAATGAACACAGGAAAATACGCTCAACATGTCTCATCATTAGAAAAACGCAAATCAAAACTGTAATGAGGTATCACCGCACATCGGTCAGAATGGCCACCATCAAAAATTCCACAAACAATAAATGCTATAGAGGGTGAGGAGAAAAGGGAACCCTCTAGCACTGTGAGAATGTAAATTGATATAGCCACTATGGAGAACAGAATGGAGAGTCCTTCAGAAACTAGGAATAAAACTATCTTTTGTCATGCTTGCTGTGTTTAGTCACTCAGTTGCATTCGTGTCTGACTCTTTGCAACTCCACGGACTGCCTGCCAGGCACGTCTGTCTATGGGGATTCTCCAGGCAAAAATATTGGCGTAGGTTGCCATGCTCTCCTCCAGAGGATCTTTCCAACCCAGGGATCAAACCCATGTCTCCTACATTGCAGATGTATTCTTTACTGTCTGAGCTATTTGGANCTAGTTGCAACTCCACGGACTGCCTGCCAGGCACGTCTGTCTATGGGGATTCTCCAGGCAAAAATATTGGCGTAGGTTGCCATGCTCTCCTCCAGAGGATCTTTCCAACCCAGGGATCAAACTCATGTCTCCCACATTGCAGATGTATTCTTTACTGTCTGAGCTATTTGGAAAGCCCAAGAATACTGGAGTGGGTAGCCTATCCCTTCTCCAGGGAATCTTCCTGACCCAGGAATCGAACCAGGATCTCCTGAATTGCAAGTGGATCCTTTACCAGCTGAGCTACCAGGGAGGCCCAGTCCCACTACTGGGCATATACCCTGAGGAAACCATTATTGAAAAACATACATATAGCTCAGTGTCCATTGCAGCACTATTTACAATAGCTAGGATATGGAAGCAACCTAGATGTCCACTGACAGATGAATAGGTAAATAAGTTGTGGTACATATATGTAATTGAATATTACTTAGCAATGAAAAGAAACATATTTCCTTCAGTTCTAAGGAAGTGGATGAACCTAGAGCTTATAAACAAAGTGAAGTTAGAAAAACAAATATCATATATCAACACATATATATAGACTCTAGAAAGACGATACTGATGAACCTATTTGCAGGGCAGCAGTGGAGATGCAGATATATAAAACAGATTTGTGAACACAGCATGGGAAGGAGAGGGTGGGATGAATAAAGAGAGCAGCATTGAAACATATACACCACCATGTGTAAAATAGACAGCCAGCGGGAATTTGCTGTATGAGGCAGGGAGCTCAAATCTGGTGCTCTGTGACAACCTAGGGGGTGGGATGGGGTGGGGGGCAGGAGGGATGAGGTATGGCAGAAACCAACACAATACTGTAAAGCAACTAATCTCCGGTTAAAAATAAATCAATTGAAAAAAAGAATCCACCTGCCAATGTAAGGGACACAAGTTTGACCCCTGGTCCAGGAATGTTCCACTTGCTGCGGGGTAACTAAAATGTGTATGCCACAAATACTGCCCTGTGCCCGAGAGTCTATGAGCCCCAACTACTGAGCCCAGGAGAGCAACTGCTGAAGGCCATGCGCCTGAGTGCCCATGCACTGCAACAAGAAAAGCCACCCCAATGAGAAGCCCATGCTCTGAAACTTGAAAGCAGCCCTCATTCACTGCAACTAGAGAAAACCCTTGTGCAGCAATGAAGATTCAGTGCAGCAAGAAAAAAAAAAAAACAATATTTAATTCATTAAAAAGACAAAACCTTAAAAAAAAAACAGAAAATATTTGGTAAAGTTGAGCAAAGATATCTTTGATATGATATCAAAAGAATGACTCATAAAATTTGATAATTTAAGTTCATCAAAATTAATAACATGCTCTTTTGAAAGACATAGCTGAATGAAAGAGTAGTTGCAGAATGGGGGTAAAAATTTGCAAACTCATACTATTAAAGACTTGTATCCAGAATATATAAAGACCTTTCAAATCTTGATAATAAGGAAACCACATTTTTAAAACGGGCACATTTAAAAAGATATGTGGATGACAAATAAAAGTTACTCAACAACAGTAGTTGTTAGATTCATAATAATTGAAACTTCAGTGGAAAAAAATCACTGTTATATCTATTAGATTGGCTACAATTGGCCATTTCAAGTTTTGGCAATGATGTGAAGAATTGTTAACTTCAACACCGAGAAGGCAGAATGGTGGAATTTGTTTGCAAAAACAGTTTGGCAAGTACTTAAAATGCTAAACATTAACTTATCATATGATTCAGTAATTTCACTTTCTTGATTTCCTGAGATAAATTAAGTATATGTTCATAAAGGCCTGTATCTATTGTCAAAAACTGGAAATGACACAAATGTTCATCAATAGATGAACAGATAAACAAATGTGGTAGATCCATAAAATAAACGGTGGTTATTTTTAAGTCATGAGACTCTTTGTGACCTCATGGACTACAGCATGCAAGACTTTTCTGTCCTCCACTATCTCCTGGAGTTTGCTGAGATTCATGTCAACTGAGTCGGTGATGCTATCTAAACATCTCATCCTCTGCTGCCACCTTCTCCTTTTGGGTTCAATCTTTCCCAGCATCAGGGTCTTTTCCAATTTGTCAGCTCTTTGTATCATGTCGCCAAAGTACTGGAACTTCAACTTTAGCATCAGTCCTTCTAATGACTATTCAGGGTTGATTTCTTGAAGATTGATGGGTTTCATCTCCTGGTAGTCCAAGGAACTCTCGAGGGTCTTCTCCAGTACTGCAGTTCAAAAGCATCAATTTTTGGTGCTCAGCCTTCCTTGGGGTCCAACTATCACATGACGACTGCAAAAACCATAGCTTTGGCTATACGAAATTTTGTCGCCAAAGTTATGTCTCTGCTTTTTAATATGCTGTCTAGGTTTATCTTAGCTTTCCTTCCAAGAAGTAAGTGACCTTCAATCGCAGGGCTGCAGTCACCATCTGTGATGACTCTGGAGCCCATGTAAGGAAGCTCTGTCACTGCTTCCACTTTTCCCCCTTCCGTTTGCCATGAAGTGATAGGAGTAGATGCCATGACCTTTGTTTTGCTTTCTTTTTAATGCTGAGTTTCAAGCCAGCTTCTTCACTCTCCTCTTTCACCCTCATCAAGAGGCTCTTTAGTGCCTCTTCACTTTCTGCCATTGCTGTTTCTTTTGTTGTTGTTTAGTTGCTAAGTCCTAGCCACCTTTTTCTACCCCGTGGACTGTAGCCCACTAGGTGCCTCTGTCCATGGGATTCCCCAAGCAAGAATATTGGAGTGGGTTGTCATTTCTTTCTCCAGGGGATCTTCCTGAGCCAGGGATCGAACCTGGTTCTCCTGCATTGGCAAGATAGTTCTTTACCACTGAGCCACCAGGGAAACCCAAAAGGCACTCCTATAGCAGAGGAGTGGTATAATCTTCATATCTGAGGTTGTTTATGTTTTTCCTAACAACTGTGATTCCGGCTTGTTCCAGATTAATCCAGGCCAGCATTTTGCACGTTGTTCTCTTCATATAAGTTAAATAAGCAAGGTGATAATATATAGCCTTGTCATCCTCCTTCACAATTTTGAACCAGTCAGTTGTTCCATGTCTGGTTCTAACTGTTGCTTCTCAGGAGACAGGTAAGTGGTCTGGTACTCCCATCTCTTTAAGAATTTTCCAGTTTGTTGTGATCCACACAGTCAAAGGCTTTAGTGTAGTTGATGAAGCAGATGTTTTTCTGAAACTCCCTTGCTTTCTCCATGATCCAACAAATGTTGCCAATTTGATCTCTGGTTCCTCTGCCTTTTCTAAACTCACTTTGTACATCTGGAAGTTTTTGGTTCACATACTGCTGAAGCCTAGGTTGAAGGATTATGAGCATAACCTTGCTAGCCTGTGAGACGAGCGCAGTTGTATAGTAGTTTGAACATTCTTTGGCAATGCCTTTATGGTTGGAATGAGAACCAACCTTTTCCGATCCTGTGGCCATAATACAAAACAAAATGAACATTTGGCACACAACGTGGATAAATAAAAAATATTATTCTGACTGAATGAACTGAGACCAGAAAAAAATATTAATAGCTCCTGCTATAAGATTTCATTTATAAAAAAATTGGGAAAATATGAACTAACCTATAGTAAGAAAATAAATTGATGCCTGTAGGAGGGATGGAAGGTGGGAGTGGCAAGAAGAGAGGGAATTCAAAAGAGCATGATCAGTCCTTTGGAGGTCATGGATATTTTCACTGTCTTTATAATACAATGGCTCCACAAATATATTTGCATGTCAAAAATTGACAAATAGCACACTCTAAATAGATGCAATTTATTGTCACTTATTTATCAGTAAAGCTGATTAAATATTACAAAATTAGACATAAATATATAATATTTTTTCTTATTAGAAGTCATTTGTCCTACATGGCACTGCTTAACATGATACGCCATGGAAAATATGACTAGGATATACACGTCAAGTAAAGATTCAATGTGAATAGGATAAACGTGAGATTACAGGNGCTTAACATGATACGCCATGGAAAATATGACTAGGATATACACGTCAAGTAAAGATTCAATGTGAATAGGATAAACGTGAGATTACAGGAGAACTATTTGTTTGTCTTATTGTTAGAAAATATAGATTATTTACTATGAAAATCCATGACTTTCCTGATATAAAAAAATTAATAAATATTCTCTTCCTCCACCTTCGACAATAAACGTGTGGGATTTCATTGCCAGTCACGGAGGGTTTTCACTACTGAAAGGCCATGGAAAGTGAAGATACAGTTTCAGGAAGACGAGGGCTGGGTTCAGCCCGAATCTGAGACGGTTCCGGGCTGTGCTTTGCTGAANAAATTAATAAATATTCTCTTCCTCCACCTTCGACAATAAACGTGTGGGATTTCATTGCCAGTCACGGAGGGTTTTCACTACTGAAAGGCCATGGAAAGTGAAGATACAGTTTCAGGAAGACGAGGGCTGGGTTCAGCCCGAATCTGAGACGGTTCCGGGCTGTGCTTTGCTGAAGCTGTTCACAAGGTCCGCACTGTCCTCTGAACCCGGGGTTGGAAAGCACGAGCGAAGAGGCTGGGAGGAGACTCGAGAAGCAGGACCTGTAGAGACGTTTATTATCTCCTGGATGACACAGCAGCCATAGCAGCAAACACGCTATATTCTCTTACCGTGGCTGACCCAGCAGACGTGATGTGGCAGTAACGCGGCCACTTCCTAGCTGGAGCGCGCATGACAAAGCAGCCCAGGGCCAAGCGAGGGCCTCGAGACGCGCATGCGCGGCACTGAAAGTGCCTCCGCTGTTCCATAATCACCGTTCACAAGACGTGGGGCAAGAGCGAGAGGCCGTGGGGCGAGAGCCTGACCACGCCACCTTGGCTAGTTGCTCTTTCCCTACACACTATATTCCTGATTTTCTGAAAATGATTTAAAAAAAAAAAGGCAAGAAAGGCCAGATGGTAACAAATTTTCCCCTGTAATTCAGAGAAATTGGGTATCTTAGAAAGAACTCAGATTGGAGATACAGATCNTGGGGCGAGAGCCTGACCACGCCACCTTGGCTAGTTGCTCTTTCCCTACACACTATATTCCTGATTTTCTGAAAATGATTTAAAAAAAAAAAGGCAAGAAAGGCCAGATGGTAACAAATTTTCCCCTGTAATTCAGAGAAATTGGGTATCTTAGAAAGAACTCAGATTGGAGATACAGATCTGGCTTCCATAGAAACTGCTGTAGTCCGATTGCATCACATAAGCATTTCACCTTACCTGTCACAGCCCTAATTCTCTTGTGAGATGCACACAAAAAATTTGTGAAGATCATGTAGCATTCAGGAAAGCACTGTGTATCCTGCAAGAGAAAATACAAGGTAGCTTAAGTTCCTGCTGTTTGCCAGCAAGCTAGATCTGAGGCTTTCACCATGATGGAAGCAATAGATTGTAAGAGCAGAAAAAGAAAGCACAGACTCAGGACTCCTGCCAGGAACCCATAGGTTAGCATTCCTGTGCACTCTCCTCATCTGACCATCAACACCTGTATCCTTCTTGCCTCTCAACCACAAGTTTGGTTTGTTTCCCTTGATATGCTCCAATGATCTCAGCTATTTTAAAAAGACACTTCAGCAATGCAGTTTCCATTGCCAACAGAAGCACTGATTTTTGACCGTGAAGCAGAGCTTGATAAAGGAATAATATAGAGATAACAGTGTGATGAGTTGCATTCTCGAGAAAAAAATTTCCTCCCAATATTTATTAATCCTATTTCTCTCCACTTTGATCTCAAGGTGATATGGAAGACAGATGGGTATTAAAAGATTGTTTAATCCTTCTACTGTTAATAATAAGGGTGCTGAGTTTTACGGAACCATCAGATGTTGTCTGTAGGGCTTAATCCACCAGTGACAGAAAAAGCGCCATCAATTTGTGTATCCTGTTTGTTAGCAATGAAACCCTTAAAACTGAAAATAAAATCAAGTGCTTCTAGTTAAGGAATCTTCTCCCAGCTTTTCCAGAGTTCAGGCCACTCTGCTTTTCTATTATGAAAGCCCTTCTTCTCTTTCTCCAAGCCTGTAACTCGCTCATAAAATTGACATGTAGCTGAAAGCTGACCTGAGTGTGGGATGGAGGCTGAGAGACAACGGCCTTGCTTCTGCAATCTCTGAAATACATTCTTTAGGCAAATCGTGCATTTCAGAAGAAGCAAACCTGCCTCTGCTGTGAATATTTCCTTTTGCTTTTTCTCAAACATTTGCTATTCACAAAAATTCACATTGAGCTATTTGCAGGGGGCGGGGGGCGGGGGGCTATTTATAAACATTGCCACAGCTTCTAAACTGAAAAAACAACAACAAAAATCAGAATTGGGAAATCTGCTGGTTTTCTCTGTGAGTATAAAAATACTGCCACACATAACTCCAGAGAGTGAGCATCTATTTTGTGCATACGCTATACACAGAGAAAGATGTTCTAAATTTCTTATTTCTCTGCCCAATCTTCAGGCAGTGTTTCCAAGTGCAGTCAGCATTATGGATCTAGGAGAGGAAATAACTGCACCACACATGTGCACCCTGAGTCCTCACAAGAAGCAGAGGGGCTATTTGTTTCAGCCCTATCCTTAAACCATCCTCAGAAGAAAGGCTTCCGCCTCAGTGTGCAATTAACAAGGTCCTTTGCAAAACTGTCTCACTGGCCCAGGTGTGACAACTGCACATCAAGGCCACACCCAACACTCAGTTCATCCTTCGTTATTGTTCTTCTCCGTGGATGAAACCTTATGTTTCATGTGGCAACAGAAAGGCTGGAAATGTGTTTTGAATGGAAACATAAACAAATCAATGCAGACTTTAAGTGGCACCTCTAAGATGACTTAGATCAGAGGGAGCATCTGGCATGCTGGGAGGCTGCTATCTTTATAGCCTATTTTCTTATTGGGTAGACTGACTGACACTTAAGAACTGTTCAACAGGGCTCAGCTCCCCATGTGTAAGCTGAGTGGTCCCTAATCTGGAGAACCATGATGGAGGGGGAATCTACAGCTCAGTTTTAAAACTCCAGTCTAAAAGAGATTTCATTTCTAATTTGCTCTCTATAGACCAACATAACTAAAAACTCAACCAAATACTGCCCACCTCTAGAGTGTATCTCAGTTAGTAGCTGGTATGCTGGGGGAAGTCCCAAAAGTTTCCCGAAGCAAAGACCAGGCTCATGTTACCATTCTAAGAGCTTTCCAGGTGAGTTTAGCGCTGATTTTTATCACTTTCCAGATGATTTTATCTATTTTATCACTAAACAGTCCCTCCTATACCTTCAAATACCTGAGAGAACACAAGACTAAGGATGGATTACTGGAAAACCCCAGAAAGTGTAGGAGGAGAGCATTTGTCAACTCAGCTTCCTACAGGCATGTCACAGTTTTGGTCTTCATTCCTGTGTGGTCCCAAAACACTATGCAATGGGACAGGAAAGCCATCTCTCCAAATTCTGTTTTTCCTCTGTGATCCTCTCTCTAATCAACATGCATTCAGCCTGTCTTGATTGAGCATTGATTCAATGCCCATGCTAGGTGCTGGCAAGAAGCAACGACAATAATGCCTTGATTCCTGCCAGTATTTAAGCTAAATNGATGGGACAGGAAAGCCATCTCTCCAAATTCTGTTTTTCCTCTGTGATCCTCTCTCTAATCAACATGCATTCAGCCTGTATTGATTGAGCATTGATTCAATGCCCATGCTAGGTGCTGGCAAGAAGCAACGACAATAATGCCTTGATTCCTGCCAGTATTTAAGCTAAATAAGAAGGGAAATTTATTGTTCGTTCGATGGTAACCTTTAGAAAGAAAGATTGTATATTATGAATAATGTACAATTCTTATGGTCATGCAAGATACTTACATGACAAAAGAGAGGGAAAAAATAACCAGTCTTATAGAACAAAAAGAATCGAGGGAAACTCATGATTCAGTGTCTGAGGGTTACTGCAGTAGGAAATGTTTTATAACCATTGATGGTATTGGTTATTTTCTACATTCATATGATGAATGAAGACTTGGTCTTCCCACCGTGGAGAGGATTAACTTTTACCAAAGCAGAATGAACATTCTCTAGAACGCTAACATGGAGGAAAGTTAAAAGCTTGACGTTTCTATTCAAAGCATAAAGCATACACTCATTTATTTTACTTCTTGAATATATCNTGGAGGAGCCTGGTAGGCTGCAGTCCTTGGGGTTGCTAAGAATCAGACACGACTGAATGACTTCACTTTCACTTTTCACTTTCATGCATTGGAGAAGGAAATGGCAACCCACTCCAGTGTTCTTGCCAGGAGAATCCCAGGGACAGGGGAGCCTGGTGGGCTGCCGTCCTTGGGGTCACACAAAGTCGGACATGACTGAAGCGACTTAGCAGCAGCAGCAGTGTGATAGTCACTGCAGAATTATTTGGAAAGGGGATGCCACAAGTAAAATTCTCAGAGGAATACTCTGAAGCAAAAACTCTGTTAAAAATGTCACTCCTTTGTAGCTTTAAATGAAATGGCCTTTTCCATGNGGACATGACTGAAGCGACTTAGCAGCAGCAGCAGTGTGATAGTCACTGCAGAATTATTTGGAAAGGGGATGCCACAAGTAAAATTCTCAGAGGAATACTCTGAAGCAAAAACTCTGTTAAAAATGTCACTCCTTTGTAGCTTTAAATGAAATGGCCTTTTCCATGAGATTGGTCAGATACTCATGATGGAAAAGGAAAGTTAGTAACTATCAAGTTTAGAAAAGTAGAAATATGTTCCTAAAATATAAGAAAATGGTGACAGTGTTAGTCGCTCAGTCATGTCCAATTCTTTGAGACTCCGTGGGCTGTAGCTCACTAGACTTTTCTGTCCGTGGGGATTCTCCAGGCAAGAATACTGGAGTAGATAGCCATTCCCTTCTCCAGAGGATCTTCCCGACCCACGGATTGAACCCAGGTCTTGCAGTCAGATTCTTTACTGACTGAACAACCAGAGAGGCCCATGAAGATGGCACTATAAGGTAAGAATTTGATTCTGGGTAACACAGCCGTAAAGAATCGTATGGGAATTTTCCAAGTTCCTAGAATTAAAGGATATTTTCTTCTTCTTTTTTTTTCTCTCTGGCGATACTTTAAAACAGAGTTCTGGGGGAAATTTTTATTGCTTTGAATCAATTGAAAATAGGTTAAATGAATGATTTCTTCTTTAGAAGGAGGACAAAATAAAACATTGCATATATTAACACAGATGTGAGTTCAGGAGCATTAGGATCTGTTAAAAATGCCTTCAAAAGTGGGAAAATTATGGCGGGTTGTGCTCTCATGGTGTCATTCATAACTGAATAAAGTTAGGAAAAGTAAAAAGTATTTCTGTACTCTAGGTTTTCCATCCACTAAGAACATGTATCCAACCCTAGGAATGGTGATGTAGAATATAATTCATCAATATGATTATATCATAGGTTTGTCTAAATTCAGCAAATTCCAAACATGCTTATAAAGTCTGCTCAGTGAACACACTTGCCCACAAAGTGAAAAAAGACATTTTTGAGTGTTTTTCTTGCCTGTTGATAAACAGCTTCCCTATTAGTCAGCCAATTCTATTCATCCAGGTTATAGGGGAGGCCCTCTGATTCTTCATCAAAACTTAAAAGGCTTTACCATAGTCAGCACTCTCAGAATGNACTTGCCCACAAAGTGAAAAAAGACATTTTTGAGTGTTTTTCTTGCCTGTTGATAAACAGCTTCCCTATTAGTCAGCCAATTCTATTCATCCAGGTTATAGGGGAGGCCCTCTGATTCTTCATCAAAACTTAAAAGGCTTTACCATAGTCAGCACTCTCAGAATGAGACCTGTTCCTTGTGGAGAACACATGCCCTTAGTCACTCTAGCAACTAGTTAATATCATAAGCTGCATCAAGCTTTGGGAGCCAGAAAGGAAACCAGCAAATAAACAATTTGTTATGATGACTTAAGGATTGACATTTAGAAGTTTCTGTTGCTGTTCTTTTGATGTGGCTCTTGGCTCTTCCTCTTCTAGAAGAAAGCTCTCATATATTCCTTCTCAAACTGCCTTCATATAGGATTGTATAAAGTCAAAGCTAAACGATGCTCTATTCAAGACGCAATTGCTTACAGGTGACGGATCAACTCTCCGGAACCAACCGACACAGTCCTTAAAAAACTGACGCTGTGAGTTGGCAGACAGTTCAGCCATATAGTGAGTGACAGCTCTGATTTCATGATGGGAAACAGGTGAACAAAAACTGCAAAGTCAGTGGGATACCTACCTATTGGGACTTCACTAAGGACTAAATGGTACAGAAAATGGTTCCTTTTTTTTTTTTAAACAGTTGTATCTAACAATCCCTGATGGCTCTGATGGTAAAGAATCTGCCTGAAACACTGGAGACCTGGGTTTGATCCCTGGGTCAGGAAGATTCCCCTGGAGAAGGGAATGGGTACACACTCCAACATTTTTGCCTGGAGAATTCCATGGACAGAGGACCCTGGTAGGCTACAGTCTTTGGAGTCACAAAGAGTCGAACACAACTGAGGGACTAACGCACACACATGATATATAAACCCAAACTGAATCTAAATTTAATCTACAGAAGCTGATGACCTGAAAAATAATTTTGTAGCAGATATATGGGGACAGAGAAGTCCACTGGCATGGATATCTTCATGCCTAACCTCAGAGAATGCCCAGAGTGAGGAAGCCTTAGAGATTATGTATCTAAGTCCTTCAATTTCAGATGAGAGGACTACAGCCAGGGAGCTCCTTCTCCCTATGACAGAGCTGGTCAGCAGCCAGCCTGGGACTAGAACCCAGACCTTCAGACAGGCCCAGTGTATCTCTCAGTCCACCTTGCTACCTTCAAAATGAGTGTGGCACTTAGCCAGTGTCCAAACAGCTATGCTCCAGTGCAAATCCGATAACCCTCAGTCCATTCAGAGGTCATGTCTGCATTACCCAACACTGAATCCCCAGTGCTTGGCACAGTGCAGCGTGTCAGTCAATAAGGCTTTAGTCAAATGGAGTTGAATTGAACTAGAGAACTGCTTCAGCAACCAATACTAACAGCAAACACCAATGATAACAGCACATAGTTATAAAATGGCTCTTATAGGAAAGGTACTATTTAATGTACATGAATTCACATGATATTCGTGAATTCTTGTTAACAGTAACCCATGCTACAAGGCAAGGAGGAGTCCCGACCATAGTGAAATGGGAAGGGTACATATTCTTGCTGAGATCATGGCAAACACATTGCACAATCACACGTCTCAGCTGTGAAACGAACACTCTTGAGGGACCTGACCACTGCTTCCAGGTAGCCAGACAGGGCACACTGGGCAGGATTGGCTTGACCCACAGTAGAAGACTAACTGTGCCATGTTTTGGAAAGCTAATTTGAAAGAACTCAACATTTTAATAATATGTTTTTAAAAAGTATTTGGACAAAGCTGGAAGCCCCCTAAGCTGTGAAAGCCCAAGAAGCTAGAAGGAGGCCTCATGGAGCATTGCTGGGCTAGTTTGTCAACACTTGCAGTTTGGTGACTGTTATGCACAGAATGTCTGGGCCACTCCTGAAATCTGTATGCTAAAACCCTAATACCCAGGGAGGCTGCATTTGCCTATGAAGCCTCTAAGGAAGCTAATAAGGTAAAATGAGGTCATAAAGGGTGGGCCCTTATCTGCTAGGGCTAGTGTCCTTATAAGAAGAGCACTCTGTCTCTCCCCTTCTCTGTCTCTCTCTTTGTTTTCAGTGCACACACAGGAAAGGCCATGCAGTGACACAGTGAGCAGCCAGCTGTCTACAGACCAGGAAGAGACTCTCACCAGAACAGAACTTGCCTGCACCTTGACCTTGGACTTCTCAACCTCCATCAGTTCAGTTCAGTCACTCAGTCGTGTCTGACCCTTTGCAACTTCATGGACTGCAGTGTGCCAGACTTCCCTGTCCATCACCAATTCCTGGAGCTCACTCAAACTGAGTCAGTGATGCCATCCAACCATCTCATCCTCTGTCGTCCCCTTCTCCTCCTGCCTTCAAACTTTCCCAGCATCAGGGTCTTTTCCAATCAGTCAGTTTCTCCCATAGGTGGCCAAAGTATTGGAGTTTCAGTTTCAGCATCAGTCCTTCCAATGAGTATTCAGGACGAATTTCCTTTAGGATGGACTGGTGGTTCTCTTTGCAGTCCAAGGGACTCTCAATAGTCTTCTCCAACACTGCTGTTCAAAAGCATCAATTCTTCAGTGCTCAGCTTTCTTTATAGTCCAACTCTCACATCCATACATGACTACTGGAAAAACCATACCTTTGACTAGACAGACTTTTGTCGGCAAAGTAATGTCTCTGCTTTTTAAGATACTGTCTAGGTTGGTTATAGCTTTTCCTCCAAGGAGCAAGCGTCTTTTGATTTCATAGCTGCAGTCATCATCTGCAGTGATTTTGGAACCCAAAAATGTAAAGTCTCTCACTGTTTCCATTGTTTCCCCATCTATTTGCCATGAAATGATGGGACTGGATGCCATAATCCTAGTTTTTTGAATGTTGAGTTTTAAATCAGCTTTTTCACTCTCCTCTTTCATTTTCATCAAGAGGCTTTTTAGTTCCTCTTCACTTTCTGCCATAAGTGTGGTGTCATCTGCATATCTGAGGTTATTGATATTTCTCCCGGCAATCTTGATGGGTGTGATGAAATAAGAATTTCACTGTGTGGTTGAGACACCCGGATCTGGGGCTGATGGCCTATATTTGAGGTCTTGGATGGAGTTGTGAGGAAAGGTGCTGGAACCTTCAGAGCCTCAAGAAAGGCTTGACTTTTAGGCCTGTGCTGGGCAACAGCACAGTAGATCTGAAGCTCAGCAAGCTTCCTAGGCCTGGGGGGCAAAGCATGGGCCTAGCCTCTGGGCTCCTCAGACAAATCACTACGCTTTCCAAGACTAAGCTCCTTTCCCTTTAAAGAAGGTTGAAAACATTTCCTAGGGCTCCACTATCTTGTGATTTTGTAAATAGTTCCTGGTCTTTTATTGGAATTTACAGTAGTCAAATGTGAGTACAGGGCAAATGTATTCTGAGAACTTGGTCAGAATGATTTGTATTCCACAGCCTCAGCCCCTCACCGCAAGGTTGATGTGTGTTTAGAATGCAATAACCAAGTGTTTTATATTTCATAAAAGCCAAATTAACGGTGAAAACTCACTGATGGTACTTTTCCTCTTTTCAAATTCAAAGAAAATTGGATTCTTCATTGTATCAGAGTGGCAGCTCACCACTGTTAGGAAGGAAGGGATTATTTGAAAGCCAGAGAAAGTATTCTAATCAGGAGAGATTTCTAATAGAAGAGACCACATTTCAAAGCTTGCATACAATGCACCTAGGCCAACTTCCTCAGGCTGTAGTCTTCTTCCAAAGTGAAAGTGTTCAGTCATATCTGATTCATTGTGACCCTATGGACTGTAGCCCACCAGGCTCCTCTGTCCATGGAATTCTCCAGGCAAGAATACTGGAGTGAGTTGCCATCCCCTTCTCCAGGAGATCTTCCCTACCCAGGGATCGAACCCGGGGGCCTCCCACATTACAGGCTATATTCTTTACCATCCGAGCCACCAGGGAAACCCAGTCTTCCTCCAAAGGGGCTACCAAATCCAGGAAAGGCCTCTTGAGTTCACCCTATGAGGAGCTGGGCCTGAAGGGGAAACCCCCTAATGGGGTATGCTCTGTGGTCCAGGCAGACACCCCACACTCGGGTCAACTGTTCTTCCTGCAAAGTTGCTTTTATCCTGTGAGGGCCACTCTCCTCAGCAAAATGTACCTGAGACCTCCCTCACAGTAAGAATAAACTCTGAGCTTTTTCTGAAGCTCCCCAAGCCCTGAGAAATGGAGAAGAAGGGTAAGGGGGAAGGTATAAAGTAGACCCCCAAATCCATGCCCAACCAAATAAATCCACAGGAAAAGGATCCTTCACTAGCACGAATGAAGTCAAATCCTCCTCAAAAGGGGGAAAGGAAAAAAATAATAGATTATGAAACAAACTTCAACCTCTGAATCCTGTATTGTGTGTTTTGCTTCCTTCTCAATGATGGATGGATAGATACACAGACAGAGAGATGGATAGATAGATATAACAGTTAGATGACAGATAAATATAATAGATAAATGATAGATAGATGACAGATTGAGTGATGCAATTCTTGATGAACACACATAAAAGTATAAATTGTTCCTCTCTTTAGGTAGTGGAGAATTCAGATCATTTTCCATTCATTAAACACTCCAACAACTTAGTCTTTGAGTTGTTGGGACTCAGCAGTAAACAAAAAAGAAAATATCCTGACCTCCAAGAAGTATACAGACTGGTGAGAAGTTATTGAACTAAGAATTTTATTTTATTATTTTGCAGTTAAAATTTTTTTTTTAATGTTGTATGTTATGTTATGATCAGTAACAAGTATTAGTTAAGAAAAATACAGGANAAACAAAAAAGAAAATATCCTGACCTCCAAGAAGTATACAGACTGGTGAGAAGTTATTGAACTAAGAATTTTATTTTATTATTTTGCAGTTAAAAATTTTTTTTTAATGTTGTATGTTATGTTATGATCAGTAACAAGTATTAGTTAAGAAAAATACAGGAAACCTCCCTGCTTGTAATTGTTTTTGCTTTCCCTGGCCAAGCACTTTCCAGCCTTCATTTACAAAATCAAAGCTTTGAGTTAAAGGGATTTAAATTTAAATTCTTCCCCTCTCACTGGGCGGTCTCCTTGGTCTCTGAACTTTAATGCCCTCATGCCAAGAAGCTGAAAGACCAGAAAGAGACATTGCCTTCAGGGCAGACCTGCTGAAAGGATGCAGGGTTCTCTTCTGCAAATGGCAAGCTCAGAGCTCCTTAATTTGAGTGATGGACTGTACAAAACTAACAGCCACAGCTAGAGAGCTCCATCTCTTCTCCCACAGAGGCCATGTGGGAAAGGGAATGTCAGGTTACTCTGCGTTTTCCTTCCTAATAGAAGTAGAAAGACCACAGAAGGATTCCGAGATCAAGGCTGCTTTGAAGGCCAGCTCCACCACTTACCAGCTGCTGATCTTGGCAAATCATCTGATCTCTCCAGCCTTGGTTTCTTCATCTGTGAAATGACATGGCCTGCTCACCTACCTCCCAGATAACATAGGTGGTGAGAAGGTGAACTAGTTTTCCAGAATGAAAAGTATGCATAAAGACTGTACAGATGCATTGAAAAAGCAAATGTATATTCATGATTTCAGCAGAAGTGTCCAAGTACTAGAAATGCAACATTCTGCTAAATGCGTGATAGAGAAAGATCAGGAAAAACAGGGTGGGTACAAGGGAATGACGGGCTGTGATGGTCATGGGGAGGGCCGATTAATGTCTGGGATTGGGGAGGTGGGAAGCTCTGCTCTTCTAAAGACTTTTGACCCAGACACGTTTGAGCTGCCTAGCCCTAAGTTCCTTGGAAACCATTCCAGCTGTCGTCAACTGAAAAACTTGCTCCTAAACAGCTTGGCATTACTCTTCTAGGATCTTTAAACTAGGGCCTATACCTCAACAGCAACACCAGTGAATAACTTAGGAAGGGCTGATAACCCATGGAACAGATTAGAAAGACCTTGGAGGCAACCCCAGGGCTATTGCTTGTCCTTCTGAGCCAAGACCGAAACCATGACTGACGCGAAGATTGGGACTCAAAACCTGCTTCTTCCTAATCCAAACCCTCTCTTCTTTCAGTCTCTTCTTTCTTACAAGCCTAGGTCTTAACCTGAAGGGTCATTAACAACCCCTTGACTCTTCTTACTTAAGCAGAGATGTTAACCCAGGGGTCTTGGCTGTACCTCAGCCTAGGTAATCACACTCTGCCCGCCAAAGTCATTTCTCGGAAAGACAGTCATTACAGCAGCTTGGACACTCCCTCCCACCATCTCTTTCCACCTCCAAGAAAAAGTAAGTATTGTTCCTGAGGTCTTGGCCAGATGCCAGTTCTGGTCAATTTGATTCCACCCACCAGAACAAGAGCTTTTCCAGGAGGCTGGGCAGTGGGGCTGTTTCATGTTTCATAGGTCATAGGTTCAAATCCTGTAGAAGAGCTGCTTTCAATAAGACTTCTGTTAACGTTCAAGGGGTGGGAAATGGCCCTGGGAATGCTTTCCTCACTTTTCTTTCTTTCCTTCAATAACTGTCCTACTGGGAAAGGTAACAGGAGGTTATCTTTCATTTCCCTTATTCTAATGCAAGGTCGGTGCCCAGAGCCAAGTTGGCCCTCCACCATCCCATAGGGAATCAGGCTCCATTTCCAAGATCTGCAGTGGTATCACTCTTTCGGCTGTCTGGGGAGAAAAAAAGATGGACTTTCATTTCCTATCCAGACTTATGATTTATGCAACAGTATAAATTACTATGACTCAACATAGTGAAGTTGTATAACAAGTACATTAAATTCAGGTGCTCAATATGAAATAATAGAAAATGTCCAATCAACACTTTCTGATATGCCTGCTAATGCTTAAAAATGCTTATCTCTTGTGAGTTCGTTCATGCCTCCTGATAGAGGAAAGAAATCCTAGCACGAAAAATCACAGGGTGAGAGCTGCACATATCCAGCACTTATTATGTGCCAGGCATGGGTCTGAGTTCCCTGCATAAACCATCTCATCTGTTAAATCTGAAAGGTCAAACTCATCACTAACGCGGGGCTTCCCAGGAGGTTCGAGTGGTAAAGAGCCTGCCTGCCAATGCAGGAGCCTTAAGAGATGCGGGTTTGATCCCTGGGTGGGGAAGATCCCCTGGAGGAGAGCATGACAACCCACTCCAGTATTCTAGCCTGGGGAATCCCATGGACAGAGGTGCCTGGCAGGATACAGTTCATGGGGCCGCAGAGTTAGACACAGCTGAAGCGACTTAGCATGGCACAGGATCACCAGTGTGATCCCTGAGATATGGCAGATCACACAGCTAGTAAAGAGTGGTGCCTACACTCACACTTCTGGGGCCAGAGTCTGCAGCCCTGAACGCTATACAGAGGCTGACAATACAGCAACCTCTGAGAGGTGAGGCTGTGGATCAGTTGTATTTGCCTATTTATGCTTTCCTAAGTTACCCACATTCTCTATGATGAGCAGATATTATATTTCTAATCAGGAAAAAAAAAATATTTAAATCTTGCTTTTGTCATATCCCATTTCAGACAAGGTTAAAAAATATATATATATATCTTAGTACCAAAGAGTCTTTTTCATAAAGTTCTCTTCAGTTTCCAGAACTAGAGAAAAACGTTAGAGTAAGGCAATTTGGCAAGCTTCTCCATAGAGATGGCATCTTTTTCCACTTATTTTCACTTCTTCTCAAGCACCATGTCTCCTTTCCCTCCCCCTAGATAACAGGTCCTCTTGACCCACAGACCAAAGAAGGCGCAAGAAATTGAGGGGCAAAAAGTCATGCCTAAATACCCATTCCTTCCAGGTTTCACAGGGAGGAACTTGCCCTCTGGGTACTGCCATTGTAAGGGCCTCAGAAACTTGGCAGCATTTTAAAAGCATGAGATAATTCCCCATCTAAACGGTAAGAAATATGGACTTGAGATCAATACAGGGTGAATTAGTAGTCAACAGCAATCAAGTACAACAGAAAAAATATGATTCATTCCTTAGAAGGGCTAAGATCTCAAACAGTTTATGGAGAAACATTGAAGACTGGGGAGCTGAGCTGGGAGGAATGTTTTAATTTAATCAGCGAGTGGGTTTGTGGAGGAAGGGCAGACACTAGAAGGTTTTTGAGGCTGTATTTTGTATTTTATTTTATTTTTTGCTGTGGCTTGCAGGAATCTTATGGCTGCACTGCTTCCTGCAGTTTCTTAAGCCCCAAGATCAGTCCCTGGCAAGGGAAGCAACCAACCTCACACCTTATTGCATGAAAATGAAGTTTTCAGCTCATGGTACCAAACAGTAATTAATCTAATTCACAATTACTCAGTAGCAATGAAGTTAAGAATGTCACATTTCGTGACATACTTTTCATTTCAGATGGGCTTTTCAATGTGATTTTTCCTGACATTTAACCACCCTGCTGTGTCTTTCCTCTTGCAGAGAAATGAAATTTATTCATCAAGGATGTAGTTTCCTGTTCCTTCGGTGCTAGAGATATGAACAAATGTGGATTACCTTAATATGAAAAGTGATGGCCCTTGGCATCTGCCTGACGATGAATGTTGAAAAGAACGGAGTAGCCATTTTCTTTGGTGTATTTTACTATTAAGCTTGAATAGCTAAAGGATTGGTTCTAAGTCTCAATGACACTAGACAGCATTTTGATAAGCAAATATTGATTTTTAAATAGTTTTAAACAGTGTTTACCAAATACATTTCCCACTAAATATGTGTTTCTCTGCCTGCATAGGAGAGGATGAAGAATTTACACGAGAAGCATTTATAAATCCCCCACCCTCCCTTCTGGAGAATGAAATGGCAATCTGCTCCAGGATGCTTATCTGGAAAATTCCATGGACAGAAGAGCCTGGTGGGCTTCCGTCCATAGGGTCGCAAAGCATTAAACATGACTGCATGACTGAGCATGCACACAACTCACTCTTTCCTGCCATTTCAGCCATCCAGGGATGGAAGAAGGCAGGTGGTATTGCAGAAGTTCTCCAGCAAGGCTATTTAGGTTACAGGCTCTGAAGAGAAATGCGAACGTCCAAGTGAACCTCCCCAATGAATATTCTGAATCTGGTGCCTTTCAAACCAATGCTTATCAGAGCCACTAAGTGCAGAACTAAACTCATTTTGAAGCATCATCCCCCAAACGCTACCAAGTCATAAAATGTTTCCTCGGGACAGAGTGTTAAAGAGAGAAGCTGGGTTTGGAGGCTAAGAAGGGAATTGGGGACTGACTTCGAGCTTACAAGGGCAAGGACAGACTGATCCCAAACTACCCAAGGAGGTCACCCCAAACTCTGTAACTCTAAGAAGAGTTCAGAGCTGACCCACAAACTGACTTAAGGGAGTCTGTACAGATGAATTCCCAGTAATGAATCGCAAATTCTGAAATCTCTGAGTGTTTTTCTATCCTGCTCAAAGCTTAGACTTTTCATCAGGACTCTACAGGAAGAATGGACAGTCACCAAGAGGGTCCATGCTAAAGCATTACTCAGCTTTCAAGGGTCCCAGGACCAGGAGCCTGACCCCCAGACTCATCACTGATGGACCCTTCTCCCCTGCACGTGTGGCAGGGACAAGGGGACTATGTTGGACATGAAGCTAGAGGCAGAGAGCATGGCGTCACAAGTCTGTGAAGGAAATGGCATTTCCCTATTTTAGACAAGTTAGATGTCCTAGTAAAAGCAACCACCCAGCTAAGAGTACACACAGGATCCAAACCAAATGTGGCTGACTGGACCACATCTTCTTCCTACTTTACCAAGTTACATGCAGTCAGCATAAACTTTGCCTTAAGCATCATCTTGACCATTTCTGATCTTTTTGGGTGCTTCAATAATAGCTCAGTTATCCAAAATATTTAGCAAATGGGGCATCCAAATAAATGGAAATTCTACCTTAGCAAACGTTTTTGTGTGTGTGTGTGCACACACATGCACACATGCTCAGTCGCTCAGCCATGTCCAACTACTTGTGATCCCATGGATTGTAGTCCACCATGCTTCTCTGTCCATGGGATTTCCCAGGTAAGAATACTGGAGTGGTTTCCATTTCCTTCTCCAGGGGATCTTCCTGACCCAGGGATCTAACTCATGTCTCTTGTGTCTCCTGCATTGGCAGGTGGATTCTTTACCTCTTTGCCACCTAGCAAATGTGGTCTAATGAAAATAAACAGATTGTTTCATCATACGACAAGTAGCTGCCCATACTCCATCAAAAATATCTACTTTATTTACAACCTGCACTGCCTTTGATCAGAGTAGTTAACATGCTTCCTTCTAATTGTTGCTGTAGCTTGTCCTCCTTGTTCAGTTGTAACCCAGTCCCCTAGGACAGCATCTTTCTTGCCACAACTTATTCCCAGTGTATGGCAAGAGTAAGTCCTCAGTACGTAAATGTATAGATATCTGTGTATGTGCACATATTTGTATACGCATACATGCATGGGCATGTATATGTATACATGCATGGATATCACATATTACATAATACACTACATTTTGTAATAATATGGTAAAATTATATAGTAAGTATGTAATATGTATTGTATGCATCATATGACACATGATATAGAATACAAATATATATACAAGATATAATATGTATATTATAATATAAAGTATAATTTATTTAAGCTTCATATTACATATGGAATATATTACACAATACTATATAGTTTAGTGCATACTGTATTATGTTGCTGTTGTTCAGTCACTCAGTCGTGTCCCACTCTTTGCAACCTCATGGACTGCAGTACACCAGATTTCCCTGTCCTTCACCATCTCCCAGAGCTTGCTCAAACTCATGTCCATTGAGTCAGTAATGCCATCCAANCCATGAAGTGATGGGACTGGATGCCATAATCTTAGGTTTCCGAATGTTAAGTTTTAAGCCAACTTTTTCACCCTCCTCTTTCACTTTCATCAAGAGTCTCTTTAGCTCTTCTTCACTTTCTGCCATAAGGGTGGTGTCATCTGCATATCTGAGGTTATTGATATTTCTCAATATTTCACAATATAAACCCTGGTAAATGAATAGGTCACAATATCACATCTTCCTCCTCATCATTGTCATCAGTGTTAACCTCAAGCCCACCGTAGGACTTTAGCCTTATTCCCTGCATTTTACAGAGGGGGCACGTTGTTACCCCCCAAGGTCTCAGAGCTGCCATAAGTACAGAACACGAGTGTGGGTCTGTCTTCCTGCAAAGCCCACTCCCTTCAAAGCTGCATGGCCTTGGAAATAATCTGCTCTTTGCAGGCCTCATATAGCAAAGGAGGAAGTGGCCTTCATGTCAGGACTTGAAAAACACCAGTAAACCACCCTTGCTCTCGTTCCCTCAAAAATGTTTTTCATACCAGACTGTGAATTTGAATTAAAGTTTGAAAAAGCTGACTGAAAAAGAACTCTTTGTGGAATGAAATTAACCACCCAATTATTATTGTGTTTTATTTACCTTTTCATTCTAAGCGGCCAGGTTTCTGTCAGTCTACTCTGGGGAGCCTACCTACTAAGCAGGGTCATGTGTGAGGCTGCAGGGANGCTCCCTCAAAAATGTTTTTCATACCAGACTGTGAATTTGAATTAAAGTTTGAAAAAGCTGATTGAAACTGATTGAACTCTTTGTGGAATGAAATTAACCACCCAATTATTATTGTGTTTTATTTACCTTTTCATTCTAAGTGGCCAGGTTTCTGTCAGTCTACTCTGGGGAGCCTACCTACTAAGCAGGGTCATGTGTGAGGCTGCAGGGAGAAAGCCTCCAGAAAAAATGTAGTTCTGGGAGAAGCAAGGTCAGCTGGTGAGGTGCCTTGTGGCCAACCATTGCTCCAAAGAGCCACGTTTCTTGGCTGGTACCCACGTGAAGACCCCTTGCTCACTGAATCTTGGCTGGACCTGTGACGTAAAACAACCAGCAGGATGGGGCAAAGGCCAGCCTGGGCCGGTTCTGGGTCTAACAAATGTGACCACTCCCACTTCCTCTCTCAGAGTCTTGCTTTTAGGCATCATGGTGAGTGAATGAGGCTTCCCTAAAAAAAAGATGTCCATGTTCTAAGTACCAGAACCTCTGAATGCAAATTTCTTTGGGAAAAAAAAAAAGGTTCTTGTAAATGTAATTCAATTACTGATTGGAGGTGAGCTCGTCTGGAATTATCCAGGTGATCCCTAAATGCAACAACAGGATTTTAACAGGAAGGCAGAGGGAGATTCAAGACACAGAGGAGGAGAGTCCACCCGGAGAAAGAGGCGGAGGCGGGACTGACCCTGCCCCCAGCAAATGAACATTTGAAACCACCAGATCCAGAAGGGTCTTCTCCGGCACTCTCTCCCACAGCCTCTGGAGGGAGTCTGGTCCTGCCTACACCTTGATTCCAACTGCTAGGAGCTAAGTCACTTCAGTCACTTCCAACTTTTTTTGACCCTATGGGCTATAGTCCGCCAGGCTCCTCTGTCCATGGGATTCTCCAAGAAAGAATACTGGAGTGGATTGCTATGCCTTCTCCAAGGGATCTTCCTGAACCAGGAATCAAACTCGCATCTCTGGCGTCTCCTGCATTGGCAGGCAGGTTCTTTACCACAAGCGCCACCTAGGAAGCCTGAATTCTAACTTCTGGCCTCCAAAACTGAGAATAAATTTCTGACATTTTAAGCCATACAATGTGTAGTAAAAATGTGTTATAGCAGCCCCAGGAAATTAGGACTGGCATCCTGAGAGTCCACATAGAAAGTGCCCCTTCCTATTAGGAAGGTCACAGGGAAAGGAAAGGCCCTGAGTATAAACAGGGAGGGAGAGGGGCCCAGCTTCCTGATCAAGGCTCCGTGACCCTAGCTCCCATAGCTGCATGACTATAACCTCCAAGAGGTCACTAGTACACCAGCCGTTCATGGGCTCACAGAGTCGTGGGAGATAATCGAGTAATTGTTCTTTAAAGTGGCTAAGTGGAAGGGGATGTTTGATGGAGCAATAGATTACTGCGAAGGAAACTAAGGACCACATCAAACAGAGAGAAGTCTGAGGGCCCTGAGGACTAAAATTCAGCTCCAGAGTGGAAGGGAAAATGTCATCAGAAAATGAGAAAAAAATCACAGAAGATGTGTCTGACCAGGTTGGGAGTTGAAGAGGCTATAGTAACCCAGTTGCGTAGGCAATGGAAACAGGCTGAATGATAAGTGGGTGCATGGTGATATCATGGGTGTTAGTATCGCCACCTTAGTAGTTTACCACCAACATACACCAATGTGTTATGTTTTGGAGGTCAGAAGTCCGAGATGAGTCTTACAGGATGAAAATTAAGGCGTCAGCAGGACTGGTTTCTCTGGAGGCTCATTCCCTTGCTTCTTCCAGTTCCTTGCTGCCACTTGCTGTGGCTGTGGTCTCTCCCTCCATCTTCCAAAATCATGGTTCCAACCTCTGGTTCTGTCCTTATATCTTCTCTCCCTAACTCTGATCCTTCTTCCTCCCTCTTATAGGATTTACAACGTCCTGAACCACAGATAATTCAGGATCCTGGATTACAGATAATCCACAATAAGCTCAAGATCCTTACTTTAATCACATCTACAAGTCTCTTTTTGGCATAAACTTACAGATTCACAAGTGCTTGTATTAGAGTGCGGGCATCTGCAGGGGCCATCATTCAGCCTTACATGTAATGAGGACCAACTATGTGTAAAGCATTGAGTTCTTTTCTATCTTATTTAATCCTCCCAACATCCCTCTGAGAGAAGTACTATTGTTTTCCTCTTTTAAAAACCAAAACTCAAAAGTGAGAATGCATCCATGTTTACGCAGTGTACAGAGGCTAAGGCAGGATTCCTGTTAGTGTGTCTCACCCCAGATCCTGGGCTCTCACTCAGGTGTGAGAGCTCTAGGGCCCGAGCCCACGTGTCCCACCCCTATGGGCAGCACTCCCCAAGCACTAGCAGTAGAGTTACCGTCAGCCAATCCAGTTCTAACGCTGCCACTGCACAGAAACCCAGAGAGGTAAAGTGACCTGGTGTGCCAGCAAGAAGCAAATAAGACCAGCTTCATTCATTCATTTGCCAAACATTTTGTCAGGTCCTACTAAGTGCCTGACACTGGGGACTCCACAGTGAGTGAAACAGAGAACTTGCAGAGACATAACATGGGTAATTGTATAGTGAAAATGTATAACATGAACCACAGATGAGTGCTATAAAAAATGGAAATCTAGACAAAAGGGTGATTGCCGGGGATTTTAGAGGGAATGGTCAAGGCCTTTCTGATGAAGTACAATGTGAATAGAGATCAAATCCTACCTCCAGTGAGTAAAGCCCACACTTCCTCCCTCTAAGAAACAAAATACAAAAGAAAAATCTCTCCCTGGAGAAATGTTAAAACTGGATTATGTACATTTGTTTTAAAAAAAGACTCAGATACATTATATCTCAGGCATGAGATCCTGGTTGGACCTTGTCGTACCAGCCAGGGGACGGATGCTACATCATCACACTGGGGAACAGAATTCTGCTACCAGGCAGCAAAACATTGTGTGTGGTTTTCTACTTGTGCACCACACAAATCATATAAAATGCAATTTCTTTCACTGTAAAACTCTTAATTAGTTCCCACCATGTTCCTAGTTCTGCAAGAGATGTCAAAGAGAATTCAAAGACCGCATAAGAGCCAGGCCAAATAAGGAGCAATGTTTGTTGTGCCCAAAAGCTGCATGAGATCTGAGTTGACTGGGCTTAGAGGGTCTTGAGAGAGAAGGAAGAATTTTAGCTGGTCTCTAAAGTAGCTAGGTCAGGGGAGGTGGCCAAGAGGAGCAACCCCACATCCAAGGAGCAGCGGCTGCACGGACACAGGAGGGCTGAGAAGAGCTACTCCACCTTCAAGGTCAGGAGGGGCGGCCATGAAGAGATACTCCTCGTCCAAGGTAAGGAGCAGCTGCTGGGCTTTGCTGGAACAGCCATGAAGAGATACCCCACGCCCAGGTAAGAAAAACCCAAGCAAGACAGTAGGTGTTGCAACAGGGCAGACACACTTTAACCTTAATCACAGAAAACTAGCCAATCTGATCACATGGACCACAGCCTTGTCTAACTCAGTGAAACTAAGCCATACTGTGTGGGGCCAACCAAGATGGGAGGGTCATGATGGAGAGGTCTGACAGAATGTAGTCCACTAGAGAACGGAATGGTAAGCCACTTCAGTATTCTTGCCTTGAGAACACCATGAACAGTTTGAAAGGGCAAAATTATAAGATACTGAAAGGGGAACTCCCTGGTCGGTAGGTGACCAATATGCTACTGGAGATCAATGGAGAAATAACTCCGGGAAAGAATGAAGGGATGGAGCCAAAGGAAAAACAATACCCAGCTGTGGATGTGATTGGTGATAGAAGCAAGGTCCGATGCTGTAAAGAGCAATATTGCATAGGAACCTGTAATGTCAAGTCTATGAATCAAGGCAAATTGGAAGTGGTCAAACAGGAGACGGCAAGAGTGAACATCAACATTCTAGGAATCAGCGAACTAAAATGGACTGGAATGGGTGAATTTAACTCAGATGACCATTATATCTACTACTGTAGGCAAAAATCCCTTAGAAGAAATGGAGTAGCCATCATGATCAACAAAAGAGTCCAAAATGCAGTACTTGGATGTGATCTCAAAAATGGCAAAATGATCTCTGTTCGTTTCCAAGGCAAACCATTCAATATCAGAGTAATCCAAGTCTATGCCCCAACCTGTATCGCTGAAGAAGCTGAAGT
Organism: Neotragus moschatus; assembly: GCA_006410615.1. Classification (NCBI taxonomy): domain Eukaryota; kingdom Metazoa; phylum Chordata; class Mammalia; order Artiodactyla; family Bovidae; genus Neotragus; species Neotragus moschatus. The sequence continues at coordinate 607,755 of SJYA01002593.1, read as the reverse complement.
TCAATGGTTCTATGAAGACCTACAAGACCTTTTAGAACTAACACCCAAAAACGATGTCCGTTTCATTATAGGGGACTGGAATGCAAAAGTACGAAGTCAAGAAACACCTGGAATAACAGGCAAATTTGGCCTTGGAATACAGAATGAAGCAGGGCAAAGGTTAATAGAGTTTAGCCAAGAGAATGCACTGCTCATAGCAAACACTCTCTTCCAACAACACAAGAGAAGACTCTACACATGGACAGCACCAGATGGTCAACACCGAAATCAGATTGATTATATTCTTTGCAGCCAAAGATGGAGAAGCTCTATACAGTCAGCAAGAACAAGACCAGGAGCTGACTGTGGCTCAGATCATGAACTCCTTATTGCCAAATTCAGACTTCAATTGAAGAAACTAGGGAAAACCACTAGACCATTCAGGTATGACCTAAATCAAATCCCTTATGATTATACAGTGGAAGTGATCTGATAGAGTGCCTGATGAACTATGGACAAAGGTTTCTGACACTGTACAGGAGACAGGGATCAAGAACATCTCCATGGAAAATAAATGCAAAAAGGCAAAATGGCTGCCTGAGGAGGCCTTACAAATAGCTGTGAAAAGAAGAGAAGTGAAAAGCAAAGGAGAAAAGGAAAGATACATCCATCTGAATGCCGAGTTCCAAAGAATGCCAAGGAGAGATAAGAAAGCCTTCCTCAGAGATCAATGCAAAGAAATAGAGGAAAACAACAGAATGGGAAAGACTAGAGATCTCTTCAAGAAAATTAGAGATACCAAGGGAACATTTCATGCAAAGATGGGCTCGATAAAGGACAGAACTGGTATGGACCTAACGGAAGCAGAAGATATTAAGAAGAGGTGGCAAGAATACACAGGAGAACTGTACAAAAAAGATCTTCAAGACCAAGATAATCACGATGGTGTGATCACTCATCTAGAGCCAGACATCCTGGAATGTGAAGTCAAGTGGGCCTTAGAAAGCATCACTACGAACAAAGCTAGTGGAGGTGATGGAATTCCAGTTGAGCTATTTCAAATCCTGAAAGATGATGCTGTGAAAGTGCTGCACTCAATATGCCAGCAAATTTGGAAAACTCAGCAGTGGCCACAGGACTGGAAAAGGTCAGTTTTCATTTCAATCCCAAAGAAAGGCAATGTCAAAGAATCCTCAAACTACCACACAATTGCACTCATCTCACACGCTAATAAAGTAACGCTCAAAATTATCCAAGCCAGGCTTCAGTAGTATGTGAACTGTGAACTTCCAGATGTTCAAGCTGGTTTTAGAAAAGGCAGAGGAACCAGAGATCAAATTGCCAACATCCTCTGGATCATCGAAAAAGCAAGACAGTTCCAGAAAAACATCTATTTCTGCTTTGTTGACTACGCGAAAGTCTTTGACTGTGTGGATCACAATAAACTGGAAAATTCTGAAAGAGATAGAATACCAGACCTCTTGACCTGCCTCTTGAGAAACCTATTTGCAGGTCAGGAAGCAACATTTATAACTGGACATGGAACAACAGACTGTCTCCAAATAGGAAAAGGAGTACGTCAAGGCTGTTTATTGTCACCCTGCTTAATGCTGGGCTGGAGGAAGCACAAGCTGGAATCAAGATTTCCAGGAGAAATATCAATAACCTCAGATATGCAGATGACACCACCCTTATGGCAGAAAGTGAAGAGGAACCTAAGAGCCTCTTGATGAAAGTGAACGAGGAGAGTGAAAAAGTTGGCTTAAAGCTCAACATTCAGAAAACGAAGATAATGGCATCCGGTCCCACCACTTCATAGGAAATAGATGGGGAAACAGTGGAAACAGTATCAGACTTTATTTTTCTGGGCTCCAAAATCACTTCAGATGGTGATTGCAGCCATGAAATTAAAAGACACTTACTCCTTGGAAGGAAAGTTATGACCAACCTAGATAGCATATTGAAAAGCATAAACATTACTTTGGCAACAAAGGTCCGTCTAGTCAAGGCTATGGTTTTTCCAGTAGTCATGTATTGATGTGAGAGTTGGACTGTGAAGAAAGCTGAGCACCGGAGAATTGATGCTTTTGAACTGTAGTGTTGGAGAAGACTCAGAGTCCCTTGGACTGCAAGAAGATCCAACCAGTCCATCCTAAAGGAGATCAGTCCTGGGTGTTCATTGGAAGGACCGATGCTAAAGCTGAAACTCCAGTACTTTGGCCACCTCATGCGAAGAGTTGACTCATTGGAAAAACCCTGATGCCAGAAGGGATTGGGGGCAGGAGGAAAAGAAGACAACAGTGGTTGAGATTGCTGGATGGTATCACCGACTTGATGGACATGAGTTTGAGTGAACTCTGGGAGATGGTAATGGACAGGGAGGCCTGGCGTGCTGTGATTCATGGGGTCACAAAGAGTCAGACAAGATTGAGTGACTGAACTGAAGTGAACTGAATGAAAGTAGCTAGGGCTTCCCAGGTGGCACGAGTGGTAAAAGAACACTCTTACCAATGCTGGAGATACAAAAGACCCAGGTTCAATCCTTGGATCAGGAAGATCCTCAGAAGAGGGCACAGCAACCCATGTTAGTACTCTTGCCTGGAGAATCCCATGGACAGACGAGCCTGCTGGGTTACAGTCCAAGGCATCACAAACAGTTGGACACAACTGAAACAACTTGCACACTAAGTCACTAAATTATAGATAACAAAGTCAAAGGAAAGGGGGGAATGAAGAGTGATTTCCCAGTGGGAGCCCTGCAGAAACAGCCCATTGTGCTTCGGGAAGAGAAAGGAGACCCATCCAGCCATCCCAAGCACTTACGAGGGGAAGAACTAGTGTGCTCATCTTAGGCAGAACCTTCAAGTTTCTGCCACATCACCACATCAGATTAGGAATGGTGGTGTGATAAAAGCAACATTCTTTGAAGAGCAATCTAGAAAGAGAACTGGTGGAAACAGAAATGGGAGGAAAATAAAAAACTGGAGAACCACTTAGAGGCCAATACTCTGACGGAAACTGGAAAATGAGGCCAGAGAACTGGTGGAAACAGAAATGGGAGGAAAATTAAAAACTGAAGAACCACTTAGAGGCCAATGCTCTGATAGGAACTGGAAAATGAGGCCCTGGAGACATATTTGAAAGGAAGGGCTGGTGGTTCCATAGTAGATCCACAGGGCCAGGAGGGTCCATGTTGTCCAGGTTCTTCTTCCATGTGTGCCTCTGCTTTGGGTAGACCACAAAGGAGACTGGGGGCACAAGGGGAGCAGGAGTATTGTGTGGCTGGTCTGCTGGTTGTCCTCCTTTGTGTGACACAGCACCTGGGCCCCAAACTGCTCCATCTTCCCCTGGATCTTCCCTCAGCTTTTCCAACTCCTAAGCTAGGGTCTACAGGACACGCCTACCACCAAAGTCCAAGGAAGTAAGAACTGACACTTTACTCTATCTTCTTTGTAGATTCCAGTTTGCTCTTGTTGTCCTGCACTTTACATCCTTCTTACCTTTCTCACTGCATGCCCTGTGGGCTGGAAACTCTAGCATCAGGTCTGACATAACAGCCTTGCACTCACAGAGCCTGTTAACCAACCCCATGATTACATAATACCACATCCTTCTAGGACTTCCCAGGTGGTGCTAGTGATAAAGAGCCCACCTGCTAGAAGACAGGAGACAGGAGACGGAAGACACGTGGGTTAGATCCTTGGGTCAGGAAGATCTCCTGGAGGAAAGTATAGCAACTGACTCCAGTATTCTTGCCTGGAGAATTCCATGGACACAGAACCCTGGCAGGCTATAGTCCATAGGGGCACAGAAAGAAAGACACAACTGAAGCAACTTAGATGCACACAGGTAAATCTTTCTAAGAAGTAAATATACATATATATATATACACACACACATATACATTAAATATATATACATGTACATATTCAATATGCATGATTTATATATTATATATAATATAATCACACAATGGTTCTACTTTTCTGGTTTAACCCTCACTGATACAGAAAGGCAATGAGATATGATATTAAAGATTAGTAAGAATCACAGCCATTAATGATAGTAAAACAAATAATTAACATTTTTTGAACACTTCCTACTTTCCTAGTGCTATGCAAGATATTTATATAATCTCACTGATACTTACAATAACCCTATAAATGACTCCTACTCTCCACAGGTATCAGCTAGAGATCATCTTCAGTTCAGTTCAGTAGCTCAGTCTTGTCTGACTCTTTGTGACCCCATGAATTGCAGCATGCCAGGCCCCCCTGTCCATCACCAACTCCCGGAGTTCACCCAAACTCATGTCCATCAAGTCGGTGATGCCAACCAGTCATCTCATCCTCTGTCATCCCCTTCTCCTCTTGCCCCCAATCCCTCTCAGCATCAGAGTCTTTTCCAATGAGTCAACACTTCGCATGAGGTGGCCAAAGTACTGGAGTTTCAGCTTTAGCATCATTCCTTCCAAAGAACACCCAGGATTGATCTNGTTTGCTCTTGTTGTCCTGCACTTTACATCCTTCTTACCTTTCTCACTGCATGCCCTGTGGGCTGGAAACTCTAGCATCAGGTCTGACATAACAGCCTTGCACTCACAGAGCCTGTTAACCAACCCCATGATTACATAATACCACATCCTTCTAGGACTTCCCAGGTGGTGCTAGTGATAAAGAGCCCACCTGCTAGAAGACAGGAGACAGGAGACGGAAGACACGTGGGTTAGATCCTTGGGTCAGGAAGATCTCCTGGAGGAAAGTATAGCAACTGACTCCAGTATTCTTGCCTGGAGAATTCCATGGACACAGAACCCTGGCAGGCTATAGTCCATAGGGGCACAGAAAGAAAGACACAACTGAAGCAACTTAGATGCACACAGGTAAATCTTTCTAAGAAGTAAATATACATATATATATATACACACACACATATACATTAAATATATATACATGTACATATTCAATATGTATAATTTATATATTATATATAATATAATCACACAATGGTTCTACTTTTCTGGTTTAACCCTCACTGATACAGAAAGGCAATGAGATATGATATTAAAGATTAGTAAGAATCACAGCCATTAATGATAGTAAAACAAATAATTAACATTTTTTGAACACTTCCTACTTTCCTAGTGCTATGCAAGATATTTATATAATCTCACTGATACTTACAATAACCCTATAAATGACTCCTACTCTCCACAGGTATCAGCTAGAGATCATCTTCAGTTCAGTTCAGTAGCTCAGTCTTGTCTGACTCTTTGTGACCCCATGAATTGCAGCATGCCAGGCCCCCCTGTCCATCACCAACTCCCGGAGTTCACCCAAACTCATGTCCATCAAGTCGGTGATGCCAACCAGTCATCTCATCCTCTGTCATCCCCTTCTCCTCTTGCCCCCAATCCCTCTCAGCATCAGAGTCTTTTCCAATGAGTCAACACTTCGCATGAGGTGGCCAAAGTACTGGAGTTTCAGCTTTAGCATCATTCCTTCCAAAGAACACCCAGGATTGATCTTCAGAATGGACTGGTTGGATCTCCTTGCAGTCCAAGGGACTCTCAAGAATCTTCTCCAACACCACAATTCGAAAGCATCAATTCTTCGGCGCTCAGCCTTCTTCACAGTCCAACTCTCACATCCATAATGACTACTGGAAAAACCATAGCCTTGACTAGACAGACCTTAGTCAGCAAAGTAATGTCTCTGCTTTTCAATATGCTATCTAGGTTGGTCATAACTTTTCTTCCAAAGAGTAAGCATCTTTTAATTTCATGGTTGCAGTCACAATCTGCAGTGATTTTGGAGCCCCCCAAAATAAAGTCTGACACTGTTTCCACTGTTTTCCCATCTATTTCCCATGAAATGATGGGACCGGATGCCATGATCTTCATTTTCTGAATGTTGAGCTTTAAGCCAACTTTTTCACTTTCCTCTTTCACTTTCATCAAGAGGCTTTTTATTTCCTCTTCGCTTTCTGCCATCTTAGCTGTTCACGAATCTATGAAGTTTCAGCACTTGATTCAAAGCTATAATTCGTCTTACTCTGGGTGGTTGGCCACCACTAATACACTCTGTCTCTTCCATAGCAGAGAGGGAGAAGCAAGGGCCCACTGAGTTTAGGGTCCAGTGATGGGTGGATCTTGGTGCCACGGTCTGAGGTGGGACATACCAAGAAAAAGGGTTTAATTAAGCCTTGGGTGAAGGGGAGGGAAAGGACAAATGGAGGTGAAGGTTATCTGGGACATGTTGAGCTGGAAATGATGAGAATTTTTAGGGCTTTTATACTAATATTCAGGTTAGAAATAGTGTATTTATTGTGTTTCGTGAAGAAAATGTGAGTGGTTTTGGCTTAGAAGTAGGTGCCCTACTCTCATAGACAATCTACCTGTGGACGGGAATCACATGGAAAGTTGCCTGGTGAGGTACCATTTTAAGTCTGTTATAGGATGGGAAACGATATTTCACTTCCCTAGTGGGAAAGAAAAGAAAATCTCCCTCAAGCAGTCAAGCCCTCGAAATAGCTGGTGGAAGGAGTCCTCGTGTTAGAGAAAGATTCTATGCCTGGTGGGGGTGGGGGTGAGGGGTAGACAGCAACGCCAGGGGCAGAAAAGGACTAGAGACAGCACGGCCAGGCAATGAACTCTGGGAAACCTGGCTGAAACCAGAAGCCAGAGAGGATCCAGGGGCTGTGAGCTGCTTGATGGCCAGGTGTACAGCTTATGAAGAGAGAGGCCAAGGGGCCGGACCATGGGAAATGAAATGGGCTCATGACGGGTCAGGGAGCAGGCGGAGTAGTAAAAGTTGAGTGATTTCTTGTGTGATTAAGGGTTTATTTGGTGTTATCTGGAGTTAGAGGGAAATATGATAGGGAAACCCAGTGTCTAAGACTGTACATATGCCCACCCCAGTCTGACAGAAAAAAAGGCAGCTCAAAACAAGTTGTCTGTAGAGATTATTATTTTAACCTCTCGATCCCCTCCTCCAAAAAAATAAAAGGCCCCCACCTTCAGGCACTTTCTGTAACACGCAGCAATTTGGAGAAGTGTTTCCTAAATCTTCTCAGAGAGATATATGGATAGGTAAAGGATAAGTGTTTCTGCCTTCATACAAGCAAAAGCAATCATTTACCACTGAAACTTTCCCAGATAAAGTTGCATATTTTTATAAAGACATCTGAATTCTAAAGCTTAAACTTCTTTCATACGCTAATTTTCCTTTTTTCCTTAAACACAGACATTTATTTCCAGTAATCAGACACACACACACAAACTCCAGACTGAACACAATTTCCCCCTATAGATCATGTTTTGATTGGTAATTTCATTAATGTGAGATATATACTTAGCTTTAAAAATAAGTAAATATGGGAGAATCATTTCATACAGGACGGTAGAGTAATTTTAGCCACATTTTCTGCTGCAGTAAATTTAGCGATAATCCCCTCCCACTGGAAATGGATATAGTCATTATTTTTCAAGAGATTTGAAATTGTCCTGTGTTCTCAGATTTTTAACAAATGTAATCAAATTAAAAGGTCTCAACTCTATTTAAAATCTTAATTATACTTTTTTATATTATTAGCTAAAATTTTGACTAGTTCATGCTGGGATGTTAAAGCAGTTTATGTTTATGCCAGAATTTCTAGACAGTCACAGATTTGTTTTTATCATTACAGAAAATATTCAGAGTTAAGTTTAATATCACAAACTCATTTACATATATAGCTAACTATAGGGATAGTTGGAATCTTTCCTCATTATCTTCCAAAATCAAGATTGGAAACCACAAGTTTCACAGGTTTCCAAGATCTTATGAACCACAGATTTTTGTCTCCAAAACCACATCAACAAAACCTTGAGAGAAACCTAAGACAGAAATAAAATTTACAATGCAACTGAAGCTAGTATCCTTTACTTCCATGAAAGGATGGCCTCAGGCCGAGCAAAGAAAACAAAACTGATACTTAAAAAAAAAAAAAAAAACTGAGTGCTTCTAATGCATTTGGGAGCAGGTGTTGAGGTGGCCAAACGGAACTTTGGGGTCACTGGGTAGGAATGTCAAAGCTGAGTTATTAAGTTTAAGCAGAAAATACGGCCTGAAAGTTTAGCTTCGAACAAATTAAGGATGTGCCAAGAAATGAGTGAAATATTTTCTCTGCGAGTCACGGGGTTACAGGTTGGGATCCAGCATCTGGGGCTGATTACATATGCTTTAAGGTGACAGGTGGCTTTAGGAAATGGAGCCCTAGTGGAGCTTTTAAAATATTTTCCTGGGAAGGGTAAATAATTTGATGCCTTGCTGATTTGGTTTCCCCTCTGTGGGCTGTTTGAAACACAAAAGTATATCTTAAGCCACATCAAAGTTGTTTCGTGTGCAGACAAAGACAGACATCCTCAGCTCTGACATTTGGCCACATCGGTTTCACTTCCGGCATTTTGAAATCTGTTCCATGCACAACTGTTAGAGATCAGTTACCAAACCTTATTATACTTATAAAACTAATATTTATTGGTCATCTTTTTAATACTTGATTTTCATGAGCCTGAAAACTTTTATTGCCCAATTAGTTCCTAGGGGCAGTCACAGATGTTGAGCCAGAGAAAATAAACTCAGTTCTGGCATCAACAATTACATGATGAGGAATCATCGCAACTTCTCTACAAATAAAAGAAATGTTCTTTAGAGCATTTGCCAAGTCAGCGGTCATTTTGCTGAGATCAAAGATGATGGATGATTTATTCATAAGAAGTTCCCCTTGCGTTTCTTTCTTAGTTTTCAACTGTCTGGTTGCTGCTGTTTGTTTTAGTTTTTGCTTCTCCTTGCATTTGGTTCAAAACAATGTTTAGTTGGATGTTATGAATCACCTAGAGGTTCCACTTTGCCCTGTTGGGTGCATCTCAATTAAAGAGTTATCCATGACTCTAGTACTAAGTACTGAATTCTAAATATTCATCTGGATCTAGAAATGTAGCATTACTAAGATATTACATTCGGTATTAAAAATGCAACTAAAAGTAATTTGTTTTAATTTTAGCATTATAGTGTTTATAAAGCACTCAGTTTTTTACAGCCAAATGGATTTTTACATACATACACACTCTGTAACCACTGCCATGCTATTCAAGATAGAGATTGTTTCAAGATCCTAAAAGTAAAGAGCCAAGAGCTTTTTAAATGGCACTTTTAACTGACATTTTATTTCTAATAGAAAGTGAATAAAAGAAACGTTTTCAAAAGTTTTTCCACATGATTGGTCAACCAGTTTTTTCTCAATCATCTCATTCCTCCAAGCTGGTCTCTTTTGTTTTTTCTGGCAACACAAAGTCATTCTTCTTTTCCAAATATATACATATATATATGCAAACACACACATCAAGAGATGATATAAAATAAATATGATATTTATATACATAAATTTCAGAAATACATATAACAAGAGATATATGATAGAAAACATATATATAAATATATATATAATTTATATATCACTTAATGAGTCCAGTTCCCTATTCTTCTGGCAAAGACTCAGATGGAAAAAAGCCTCCACATATCTACTCAAGAAGCAAAGGAAGAGAAAGTTTCCCTCAGAGCCACCTCCCAACAGTTCCCTGGAGTTTCCTGTTCTGCAACCTGGATCCCTGAACTCCCATAGTCTTAGATGCTTGTTACCAAACCCATAATTAACATTGGCCTCAAAAGACATGTGCTCCAGTGAATGTTTCCCCATTTAACCAGGCACAAACCCAGCTTGAAAGAAGACTGAAATGAATGATGAGCCTAGTAGCAATTTTAATCTCACGTGGCACTTGAATAAAAGGGAAATCATGATAGTTAATATGAGAATAAGGCAACATAAGTTGTCTTTATTCTGTAGCTCTGCAATAAGATCATTATCCGGTGTCTGAGAGTCACACCAGAGAAATTAATTGCCTTTGGCACTTATCCCCCTGGGTTGGTTTGTTTGTTTGTTTTTGTCTTCTTTGAATATATCCAGTGCATGCTATATTTAGAAGCTTTTAATTGAGTTTTTGACAAAATAACATGAATTCAATTGTTTTTAAGATATTACTCCCTGAAGTTATTTTTCCTATTTTGATAGAACTGCATAGTTTTTAGTTATACCTGTATAAAGAACTTCAGGATGGAGTGGATTCATTTGCAATTTGTATAGTGTACATACCTTTTAAACACTGAAGTTCTTGAGGACAGGTTGTCTTTATTTTAATGTGCTGACATTTGAATGAAGTTCTGGACAAGGCACTTAAAAATTATTAATGAACATCAGAGATGCTCAAAATTGTCTGAAACCTTGCAGATTACCTAAAGCAGAGCTTTTCATACTCAAGTCCTTGAATTTGTTGCATCAAAATCAAGAGTTTTGAAGACACAGATTCCTGAACCTTCTCATGAGAGAGTACAGTTTCAGTTCAGTTCAGTTCAGTTGCTCAGTCATATCCGACTCTTTGCGACCTCATGAATAGCAGCGTGCCAGGCCTCCCTGTCCATCACCAACTCCCAGAGTTCACTCAGACTCAGATCCATTGAGTTGGTGATGCCATCTAGCCATCTCATCCTCTGGCGTCCCCTTCTCCTCCTGCCCCCAATGCCTCCCAGCATCAGAGTCTTTTCCA
>SJYA01002593.1:584824-597034 GCA_006410615.1 Neotragus moschatus | reverse complement strand
TAGCCGTTCCCTTCTCCAGGGCAACTTTCCAGCCCAGGGATTGAACCCAGGTCTCCCACACTGTGGGTGGATTCTTTACCAGCTGAGCCACCAGGGAAGCCCACTGGATCCCTGAGCCTGCACTGTCTCCACGTCACCAGCAGGACCACACAACTTGTGATGGGACCGTAAAGAGGCACCACCATGGCTATTTTCTTCCTCTCATCTTTGACTCTCATGCCAGCGCTTTCTATTGAAGAACATGATTAGAACCACTGTCAAAAGTCTAAGAAAGGTAGTTTGTAGGTTTTTATCCCCTAAGTGCAGAAAAGCAGGACTGAATTTAAGGGCAAACAGATGTCCAATGCACCAAATAACCTATTATTTTTTTCCTCTGGAAACTTTTAGGATCTCATATCTGGCATTCTAAAATGTCATAATGATGTGCCTTAGTGTAGCACTTATTGTAACAGCTATTCGGTGAAAGTGAAAGTCACTCAGTCATGTCTGACTCTTTTGCAAGTCCATGGACTACACAGTCCATTGAATTCTCCCTGCCAGAATACTGGAGTGGGTAGCCTTTACCTTCTCCAGGGGACCTTCCCATCCCAGGGATCAAACCCTGGTCTCTCACATTGCAGGTGGGTTCTTTACCATCTGAGCCACTAGGGAAACCCATATATATACACACAAACACACACATATGAATAGTGAAAGTGAAAGTCACTCACTTGTGTCTGACTCTGCAACTCCATGGACTATACAGTCCATGGAATTCTCTAGGCCAGAATACTGGAGTGGAAAGCTTTTCCCTTCTCCAGGGTATTTTCCCAACCCAGAGATCAAAGCCAGGTCTGCATTGCAGGCGGATTCTTTACCAGATGAGCTGGTGGGCCATTATGATGTGGAAACTCAAGTCCTTTTATTAAATAGAAAAATTAAATAAGTGGAAGTACTTGGGTCAGCACAAGTAAATATCATAAACATAAAGGGAAAAAAGCCTCAGAACACTATATATAATATAATATTATTTATATAAAGTTTGAATACATGCAAATTAATACTATACATTATGTATTGATACATTATTGCATAATAAAGTTTAAAGTCATAAAACATTAAAACACCAGTTAAGATTGCCTTTGCAAAAGAAAAAGGGAAATGAGATTAGGAATTTCAGTTTCTACTCTGGATTATACTTCTTTTTAGCCAAGTAGTAAAAACATGGATATTTTCATCTATTATCTATAACATTTAGTATATCTGGTATATTTTATAGAAGAGAAAAAAAAATTGAAAAAAGCCAAGCCAGTTTCAAAAAAATTGGGAATCCAGAATGGCAACAGATTTTTTAAAATGAGCACTGGAAGCTAAAATATCATGGAAGAATGCCTTCTAGTATCATGAGAAACTGAATTCCAACCTAAAATTCTGTACCCACATAAGCCATTAAACAGGTGGAGGAGCAAAATACAGACATTTAAATTCAACCAATGTTTGAAAATATTATCAGAAATCTACTGAAAGATTAAGTTTGACTAAAACAAGGGAAGAAACCAGAAATAAGAAGAAATAAACTTCAGAAATGGATAATCCAATACAGGAGGGAAATGAATGGCCTTCCACAATCTATGGTGAGAAAAGGTCCATGATAATAGCTGACACTGGGCCCAGGGCTGAAGTCCACGAACTCTGGTAGCAGAGCACTCTGTGTAAATAGATCTTTATTGGTACAGAGCTATGCTCTTTAATTCATTTATGGTCTAAGGCTGTTTTTTTGTTGTTTTTTTTTTTTTTTTTTTTCCATGCTCTGACAATAGTATTGAGCTGTTACAACAAAAATCTAAAACATTTATCATCTGGTCCATAGCAGAACATGTCTGCAGATCCCGAGCTTAAAGTACAAATTTCCCAGTTTGAAGCAGGAAGATGGAAGGAAGCTCTTCAAGAGAAAAAAAAAAAGAAGAAGAAAAAACAACTGGAATTGATATATTACTGGAATGTGTTTAATCTTATTAAGATGGACATTATAGCCTTGTAGGAGAATTTAAGAACAAATAAATGATGGGTGCATAGAAATTTAAGCAAATAAAAAATAACTCACAAGAAAACAAAAAATTTCACAGAAGAGTATTTATTTTAATTCTGGAACTCTAGGTAGTTTGTGAAAAATATTTTATAGACATAATGTAAATACCGAATTCTGATTTAGCAATATTGGGAACGTTGGAGGAAATGAATGCAATTGAAGGAGAGAGAGAAAGTGAAAGAGAATTAAATTCTAATCCTTCAGAGTGGGATATTAATAGATGATATATAAAAAAATTTAATGAATACATAAACTATAATGTTTTTAGAAATATGTAGGAAAATATCAGAATAAATAGCCATTTTCATTTTAAGACTTGTAGAACTATTTGCCTTTGCTAACTCTATGTTTTATTAATATAAAATATATAACTTACAACAAGATGACAACTATAACTATTAATTTGTTAGGTCATTTTAAATGAATAGGCAAAAAACAATGAATCAATACCTAGATTTTCCATGCACTATTATCTGGTATCTACTTGCCTCCATTTTTGAACAATGTACAAATGAAAACCAAGTTAAGAAAGGGAGGGGAAAAAAAGAAGGTGTGGGACAGAGGGTACAGAAGAGTGGAGGAAAGTATTTATTTAGACAAATTATTTTTTTAATATTTTCTTACAGGTGTGATTCTGTAAATTTTCTGTCCCCTCTCTTTACTGTTTTTTAGCTATTTTTTAATGGCTAATATTCACCTACTATATACCAATCACTGTTCTTTGATCTGACAATACAGAATGTTGAAAGACAGACTAAGTTTGGGCTCCCAAGAAAATTACTTTCTATTGAGAACAGGGGCAAAACATTTCCAAGCGGAAGGATATTTTGTGCAGATATTCCAGAGAGTCAAAAGCCTTGTGGGTTCAAGGAGTAGAAAAGAAAGTGTGCTAACAGCATAGCTAATGAGCAGGAAAAGTAGAGTAGCTGGTTGACCAACAATGTCCAGATGCTGACTAAGCATACAAGTATCACCTGAAGACCTGTAACTGGAGAAGCCCAGGATACCATACCCACCACCAAGAAAGACACTAAAGAGATGGGCTACATGCTTACAAAAAACTCTGGTGTTTTCTGCAGCTATCTGCATCAACAACACCTTCCTCACAGCCCCAAAATAATGGCCACCAGGACTTTGGACAATAGAATCCTGATAGCAAACTGATTCCACTTGGATAAAGCGTCATAAACAGAACTGGCCCCTGAAGGCTGACTAAGTCCCTGAATTCTTACACAAAGACTGGTCCCTGAAGAAGCTCCAGACCCTGTTTATCTGAACTTGGAAGCTCAGTAGGGGCTAATTTGAGAACTTTAAGACATACTGACCTTTTTGTTACACTCTAAGCAGTTGAAGTGGGTCACGAAATCACTGAAAAGATGAAAAGATAAAGTAAGAACGGTTGCCCTTTTCTGTACATTAATTGCTTGGATATTGTGTTATCAGAAAGATCCATTCATTCTGAATAGCTAAGAGATATTTTCTACAGTATAGAAGCCTTTTATAGCATAAGTAAACTTAGGAAGGAGACAAATGCTCAGTAACTATTTCACAATACATGATTTTATAAACAGTTTGTTCAAGATTATGTTAATCAAGTTCCATGACTTTGTCTGTTTTCTTGAATACTAAATCAAAGTAGTACAATCCTGTGGTAAAGAACCCACCTTCCAAGCAGGAGATGCAGGTTCAATCCCTGAGTCAGGAAGATACCCTGGAGTAGGAAATGGCAACCTACTCCAATATTCTTGCTTGGGAAATCCCATGGACAGAGGAGCCTAGCAGGCTACAGTCCATAGGGTCGCAAAAGAAACCCGACATGACTTGTCTGCTAAACAACAAGGTTTTCCTAATGATTTATGACTCCTGTTTCTGAAGAGAAGCATGCAAGTGATTGATAGAGGGAAGTGGAGAGTGATCAGATGTGAAGACTCTTTGAGAGCAAGTTGGGAGACTAAGGAAAGAGATATTAGGAAAGAGGGAGAAGATATATCCATACACGTGTATGTGTGATGATAATATACATTCAGATGAAGATAGAGACCTAGACAACATATGGCTCCCAAATACCAAGAAAGTGAGAATTTCGTCATTGGGTGTAGCATGAGATGTTTAATGTTAGTTTCACTGAGTGTTGCATGAAAAGTTTAATGTTAGTTTCATTAAGTCAAACTTTGGTGCTTCTTTATGATTACCAGACTCTGCTTTCATCTTGGTTGATCTCCAACAAGAGCTCGGTTTTGGTAAGATTTCAGGAGGAGGATGGCATATTTCTGATCACCAGTGTTCTTGCCTGGAGAATCCCAGGGATGGGGGAGCCTGGTGGGCTCCCGTCTATGCGGTGGCACAGAGTCGGACACGACTGAAGAGATTTAGCAGCAGCATAGGGTCTAGCTCTTTGAGGATCACTGGATGAAGAAGACAAAGGGCCAGCAGATGGCCTCCAAGTCATGAGACTTCAGTCTTTTTCTGTCCCTGTTTGCCCCCCACACCTCCACCACGGTGTGAAGAGTACCCCCTGCAGCACAGAAAGGCTCAGTCATGCTGCAGGTCCAGGGACACATGCTAAATTCCACTTAATCACAGAACAAGCCCATTGGAACAGTTACCAACACTGAAATATTGTATTTGATCACTTCCTACAATCCAGTCTGTTTATAGATATACAAACTTCATAGTGTATTTAAACTAAATCTACTTAAACATAGCAAATAACTTCTCAAGAACCCACATTCAGCTTAAGGCAGAGTTTCATAGTTTTTTCAGTGATTAGATATTCCTGGATCTAAGAGCCTGCCTGCAGTGCAGGAGACCCAGGTTTGATCCTGGGTCAGGAAGATCCCCTGGAGTAGGAAATGGCAACCCACTCCAGTGTTCTGGCCTGGGAAATCTCATGGACAGAAGAGCCTGGCAGGCTATAGTCCATGGGGTCACAAGAGTCGGACACAACTTAGTGACTAAGCCACCACATCCCTGGATCTAACACTGAGTGATTAATTACCTCCAGTCATCTTCATATGGGTATTGTTGATGCAAATCAATGTGTAGACCCAATTTCAAGTTCTTTTAAGGACAGAAATGTCAGTGACTTAAAAGAATTCAGGCCAGAAGTATGAATAATCACTACCATTTACTTTTCTGTTCCATCTTGATTTGATTTTCATGAGCATCCTGTTTCAAGGGAATTCTGAGTGTACTAGTTGTAGATCAGTGCAAAAAAAAGAGAGGAATGGTAAGCCACAAGGGGAGAAGGGTGGTATGGTAGTCATTTGAGCAGGAAAAGCTCTTTCTGATTATCTTTGCTGTCTTTGCTTTTATTTGCCATTTTTCTATCTTTATGAAAGATGAAAATTTTATTGTCTCAGAGGAAAAGAAAACATGAATTATATAACACTATGTATTTAATTGCTTTCGCATACATTTAGCAATGTGATGGCAATTTTAGCAATTACAACTATTTGTCCCTTTCTGGAGTGTGGGAATTTCACATGGGTGTGATGGTGGAGCATACGCTTACCGCCCCTCTCTAAAGAATGTTCAAGGTTTGCCAGTGAGGAAAGAAGTAAGAATTCATAAGTTTCACACAAAACGGTGGAAATTTTATCAATGGAGTAGAATTTGACTGACCTAATGCTTTTTAATAGCCTATATTTTCCCAGAAGAGCTGGAAAACATTTGCATGAATCATCTCATTGGATTCCACAAGGTTTCTCTGGAATTTCAGCCACATATATATTTCTCTGTGGAATGTTCCCACCGAAAAGTGAGACAGTCAAACAAGTAGGGAAGCAGATTTACAAAAGTGGGAATGTCATACATTAGGCTTATAATTTAGGTAGAAACTTAGAACACTATTTATTATTAGGATCCTGCTCATATTAGGATGCTATTCATTTTAGGTTATTTTGGATGATGAACTGACACAAAGTGAGAAAAAGAAGAAGTTTGTAGAGAAACTGTCCTGAAAGTCTCTGGGTAGCTACACACTCAACTAAGGAAACAAGTACTTAAAAGGAAATTAGTACAAGGAAAGCTCCAAGCATTATGTCAACATGTATATTTGTTTAATTTTCAAAAGCCAGACTGAATTGTATTTATTTCACACAGTTAATTCTATTCTCATTTTCACATATGAAAAAATACTGTTTTCACAAAAGAACAAGTGCTTTCAAGCAGATCAGAGTAAATGAAGAAGAAAGTCATGACTTTTAAATACATTGTCTGATAGATGCTGAAGGCNTTTCACACAGTTAATTCTATTCTCATTTTCACATATGAAAAAATACTGTTTTCACAAAAGAACAAGTGCTTTCAAGCAGATCAGAGTAAATGAAGAAGAAAGTCATGACTTTTAAATACATTGTCTGATAGATGCTGAAGGCCTATTTCAAAGGAAGGATATAGCAGGCAGGCCTGCACACCTGTGCTCTGCCCACTTCAGGAGATGTCAATAAAATACCCATAAGGAATAAATAGGGTCTTCCAAGGTGGCAGGAGGAGAAGGGGGCAACCGAGGATGAGATGGTTAGATGGCATCACAACTCAATGGACNAAGGATATAGCAGACAGGCCTGCACACCTGTGCTCTGCCCACTTCAGGAGATGTCAATAAAATACCCATAAGGAATAAATAGGGTCTTCCAAGGTGGCAGGAGGAGAAGGGGGCAACCGAGGATGAGATGGTTAGATGGCATCACAACTCAATGGACGTGAGTTTGAGCAAACCCCAGGAGATAGTGAGGGACAGGGAAGCCCGGCATGCTGAAGTCCTTAGAGCTGCAAAGAATTCGGCAGGATTTAGTGACTAACAACAGCAAAGCAGAACTACTAGTAGAGAATCTGCTGCCAAGGCAGGAGACACAGAGACTGGGGTTTGACCCCTGGGTCAGGAAGGTCCCCTGGAGTAAGAAATGGCAACCAACTCCAGGATTCTTGCCAGGAACATTTCGTGGAGAGAGGTGCCTGTGAGCGCCTGGTGAGCTACAGTCTGTGGAGTCATAAAGGGTCAGACACAACTGAATACACACACAGACACACAAACACACAAACACATTTGATTTGACTATACATAGAATAAATGATTCGTGTATATTAAAATAAAATTTTTTCCTGTATTAGAAAATTATATGTTACCAGCTGGAAGTTTTCTTTGGGAGCTTGTCTTGTTGCCAATTGATACAAGACACCATTTCCCTCACCCCAACCCCATCCTACCTCTAAATATTGCAGTAAAGAATGTCTGCAGTGCTTCATGCCATCCAAGAGACACTTCCTGTATCCATTTGAAAGTAGCAACAGCTTGACTTTTCACGTAAATAGACATTACAAGAAGAAATGCCACTTGTGGGAGAAGAGCTGTGGCTGCCACACTGTGCAGTATCCCATGTCCTGTTACTTCCCAGCATCTTAGCCCACACCCAGTGGCCTCAAACACTTCTCATCAAACAACTCAGAGAAACTTGCAAAGAACACACCTGATGAAAGGCTTATCCACAACTTACAAAGAATACCCACAACTTAATAGTAAGAAGACAAACAAAAAATGAGCAAAAATTTGAAGAGACATTTATCCAAAGATACACAAATGTCTAATAAGCACACAAAATTAAACTCAACGTTATTAGTCATTAAGAAAATTCAAATTAAAATCACAGTTAATTACCACTTTGTGCAAACTAGCATGGCAATAATGAATAAGACAGGTAATAGCATATGTTGGAGAGGATGTGGAGAAATGAGAACTTGGTACATTGGTGATGAAATTGCAAAATAGTACAGNCAAGCAGATCAGAGTAAATGAAGAAGAAAGTCATGACTTTTAAATACATTGTCTGATAGATGCTGAAGGCTTATTTCAAAGGAAGGATATAGCAGACAGGCCTGCACACCTGTGCTCTGCCCACTTCAGGAGATGTCAATAAAATAACCATAAGGAATAAATAGGGTCTTCCAAGGTGGCAGGAGGAGAAGGGGGCAACCGAGGATAAGATGGTTAGATGGCATTACAACTCAACGGATGTGAGTTTGAGCAAACCCCAGGAGATAGTGAGGGACAGGGAAGCCCGGCATGCTGAAGTCCTTAGAGCTGCAAAGAATTCAGCAGGATTTAGTGACTAACAACAGCAAAGCAGCACTAGTAGTAGAGAATCTGCTGCCAAGGCAGGAGACACAGAGACTGGGGTTTGACCCCTGGGTCAGGAAGGTCCCCTGCAGTAAGAAATGGCAACCAACTCCAGGATTCTTGCCAGGAACATTTCGTGGACAGAGGTGCCTGTGAGCGCCTGATGAGCTACAGTCTGTGGAGTCATAAAGGGTCAGACACAATTGAATACACACACACACACACACACACACACACACACACACATTTGATTTGAATATACATAGAATAAATGATTCATGTATACTAAAATAAAAATTTTTCCTGTATTAGAAAATTATATGTTACCAGCTGGAAGTTTTCTTTGGGGGTTTGTCTTGTTGTCAACTGATACAAGAAACAATTTCCCTCACCCCAACCCCACCCTACCTCTAAATATTCCAGTGAAGAATGTCTGCACTGTTTCACGCCATTCAAGAGACACTTCCTGGATCCATTTGAAAGTAGCAACAGCTTGATTTTCACGTAAATAGACATTGCAAGAAGAAATGCCACTTGTGGGAGAAGAGCTGTGGCTGCCACACTGTGCAGTATCCCATGTCCTGTTACTTCCCAGCATCTTAGCCCACACCCAGTGGCCTCAAACACTTCTCATCAAACAACTCAGAGAAACTTGCAAAGAACACACCTGATGAAAGGCTTATCCACAACTTACAAAGAATACCCACAACTTAATAGTAAGAAGACAAACAAAAAATGAGCAAAAATTTGAAGAGACATTTATCCAAAGGTACACAAATGTCTAATAAGCACACAAAATGAAACTCAACGTTATTAGTCATTAAGAAAATTCAAATTAAAATCACAGTTAAATACCACTTCGTGCAAAATAGCATGGCAATAATGAATAAGACAGGTAATAACATATGTTGGAGAGGATGTGGAGAAATGAGAACTTGGTACATTGGTGATGAAATTGCAAAATAGTACAGCTAAACTGTAAAACAATTTGGCAACATTTCAGAAAGTTAAACATAAAACTTTCACATGACCTAGCAATTCTACTTCTATGTATACACCCCAGGGAAATGAAAACATGTGCACAACAAATACTTGTACACAAATTTTTACAGCAGCATAATTCCCAGTAACCCAAACTGGAAACAAGCCAAATGTCCATCAACTGATGAATGGATAGGTATAATGTAGTATAGCCATCTAATGGAACAATATTCAGGAATAAAAATAAACAAATTACTGATCACATATTGTATAATTACATTTCAAATGCTCCCAAAAGGAAAATCTATAGAGATAGAAACTAGATTATTAGTTGCCTGGAATGGGGGCAAGAACTGGGTAGGTGCAGGGAAGGGCTTAACTATAAATGGGTCAGAGCAATCATTGGAGGAATGAAAATATTCTAAAACTTATTTATAGTGATAATTTCACCCTTAGGTAAAGATAACTAAAATTCTCTGAACTGAACACTTTAAATGGATGAATACTATGGGATAAAATTTACTCTTCAANACTGGAAACAAGCCAAATGTCCATCAACTGATGAATGGATAGGTATAATGTAGTATAGCCATCTAATGGAACAATATTCAGGAATAAAAATAAACAAATTACTGATCACATATTGTATAATTACATTTCAAATACTCCCAAAAGGAAAATCTATAGAGATAGAAACTAGATTATTAGTTGCCTGGAATGGGGGCAAGAACTGGGTAGGTGCGGGGAAGGGCTTAACTATAAATGGGTCAGAGCAATCATATTGGAGGAATGAAAATATTCTAAAACTTATTTATAGTGATGATTTCACCCTTAGGTAAAGATAGCTAAAATTCTCTGAACTGAACACTTTAAATGGATGAATACTATGGAATAAAATTTACTCTTCATTAAAATTGTTAGAAGAAAATAGAGAGGGAGAGGGAAAGGCGGAAGAAGAGGGAGAGGTGAGGAGGAGTGTAAAATGCTTCATAAATTACATATGCAACCATCACCCCTAGCCATTTACAAAGTTTGCTCATCATCCCAGACAGAAACTCTGTACACATCAAACAATAAATCACCATCCTCTTCTCATTCAGCTCCTGGTAAACTCTAATCTACTTTATGTTTCTAAGAATTTGCATATTTTAGATTTTTCATGTAAGTGGAATCATACAATATTTATACTTTTGTAACTGGCTTATTTCACCTAGCAGAGTACTTTAAAAATTCATCCTTGATGTGACATGAATCAGCATTTTTTTTTCATTTTTCTGCTGAATAATGCTCCATTGCATATAAATGGCACATTTTATTTATCCATTTATCTGTCTATTCTTGCGCTTGTACCACATTGTTTTAATTACTATAGTTTTGTGGTAAGTTTTGGATTCAGAATGTGTAGTTCTTCAAACTTTGTTCTTCANCTGGCTTATTTCACCTAGCAGAGTACTTTAAAAATTCATCCTTGATGTGACATGAATCAGCATTTTTTTTTTCATTTTTCTGCTGAATAATGCTCCATTGCATATAAATGGCACATTTTATTTATCTGTTTATCTGTCTATTCTTATGCTTGTACCACATTGTTTTAATTACTATAGTTTTGTGATAAGTTTTGAATTCAGAATGTGTAGTTCTTCAAACTTTGTTCTTCATTTCCAAGAACTCATGACAATTTCATGTGCAATTGAAGCCTGGCTTTTCCATTCATTAAAAAAAAAAGTATCATAATTTTTAGATCACAGTGATTTGTAGATCATTTTGGGTAATGCTGACACTTAGTTTTATCCTTTGATATGTGATATGGGGATGGCTTTCCATTTATTTGGGCCTATTCTTTCTAATACATTTTATAGTTTTCAGTGTATAAGTCTTTTTCTTCCTTTGTTAAATTTATTCCCAATTATTTCCTTCTTTCAGTTGCTATTGAAAATGGGACGGTTTTCTTAATTTCCTTTCACATTATTCATTGCTCAAATATAGAAACATAAGTTATTTTTGGTATCTTGCTCCTATATCCCTCAGTTCTGCTGAGTTTTTAATTAGGTCTAGGAGCCATTTTATGGATTTTTATATATTTTCTATGTATTAGATCATGTCATCTGTGAGAAGAAATGATTTTACTTCCTCCTTTCCAATAAGACATCTTTTATTTCCTTTTCTTGCTTAATTCC
This sequence comes from Neotragus moschatus, assembly GCA_006410615.1. NCBI lineage: Eukaryota > Metazoa > Chordata > Mammalia > Artiodactyla > Bovidae > Neotragus > Neotragus moschatus. The sequence goes on along the minus strand of SJYA01002593.1, from coordinate 585,690 downwards.
TTTGGCTACAATTCCCAGAACAATTTTGTATAGTAGAAGTGGGAACTGGTATCTTTGTCTTGATCTTAGGAAGAAAGAAAGCCATCCATCTTTCATCATAATGTTAGCTGTGGGCTATTTATAGATGCCTTTTATCACATTAAAGAAGTTCCCTTCTTTTCCTAGTTTGTTGATTGTGTTTATAATGAAAGGGCATTGACGTGTGTCAATTGCTTCCTCTGAATCAATTGAGATCAATCATAATGTGAATTTTTTTCTTTTGTTCTATTAATGTGATGTATTACACATATGTATGTTTTTTTCTTATATTGAACTATCTTTGAATTGCTCGGATAAACCCCATTTAGTCATAATGGGTAAATTTTCAATAAATTGTTGATTTGATCTGCTAGTATTTTCCTGAGGATTATTGCATCTATATTCATAAGACGTTTTGGTATGCAACTTTATTTATTTTTATCTGGCTTTGTAATGAAAACAGTACTAGATCATGAGTTAGGAAGTGTTTCATCCTCTTGTATTTTTTTTTTTTTAAAGATTGAGAAGGATTCAGTTCAGCTCAGTTGCTCAGTCGTGTCTGACTCTTTGCAACCCCATGAATCACAGTGCGCCACGCCTCCCTGTCCATCACCAACTCCCAGAGTTCACTCAGACTCACGACCAACAAGTCAGTGATGCCATGCAGCCATCTCATCCTCTGTCGTCCCCTTCTCCTCCTGCCCCCAATCCCTCCCAGCATCAAAGTCTTCTCCAATGAGTCAACTCTTCACATGAGGTGGCCAAAGGACTGGAGTTTCAGCTTCAGCATCATTCCTTCCAAAGAACACCCAGGACTGATCTCCTTTAGAATGGACTGGTTGGATCTC
>SJYA01002593.1:383966-576261 GCA_006410615.1 Neotragus moschatus | reverse complement strand
TATTTTTCTATAGACTTCTATCACCAACCCAGCGATGCATTTCTCAGAAAGAAACCCTCAAGTGCGTGTATCAGAAAACATTGGTGGAGATGAATCCAAGGAGGTGGCCAGACTCAGAGCCCCCTGCAGGACCACAGACTAATGACTGCCTTTCAGGTCTTAATCATCTGGTCTCTACAGGACTTTATCAGTCTGGGCTTTCCAGGCTTCCCACTGCTCCATCACTCCTTCTAAATCTGCAGTAGCAGCTGCCAACTCTGGTGACCCGGGAGGCCAGCCTGCCAGGTGCAGGTACTTAGCTTCCCTCCAGTTCACTGTCTGGATTTATGATCCACTACTGCTTAATAAGTTTATGCCATTGTGGAAGTTCTAAAGAAAGGGGCTACTGGCTAAAGCGAAAGAAGGGAACGGCCAAAAGCATTGCTGANTGACCCGGGAGGCCAGCCTGCCAGGTGCAGGTACTTAGCTTCCCTCCAGTTCACTGTCTGGATTTATGATCCACTACTGCTTAATAAGTTTATGCCATTGTGGAAGTTCTAAAGAAAGGGGCTACTGGCTAAAGCGAAAGAAGGGAACGGCCAAAAGCATTGCTGAGCACCTAGAGCAGAGCTGCAAGTGGCTACAGATATTAATGCTCACTACCTCTTCCATGTTCACAGCACTGGGGTAGACATCATTCCAGGGTTCTAGATAAGGAGCTGACATATCATTTGCCAAAGGCCCCAGGGATAGTATGACAAGCTGGATCAAGGTCTGTCTTCCCCTAAAGACCACGCTCTTCCTGAGCCGTGTGATAGTTACCTGTGTGCGTGCACGCTCACTCAGTTGTGTCTGACTCTTTGCCACCCCATGGACTGTGGCCCGCCTGGCTCCTCTGTCCGTGAGATTCTCCCAGCAAGAATACTGGAGTGGGTTGCCACTTCCTACTTCAGGGGATCTTCCAGACCCAAAGATCGAACCCATGTCTCCCGGGTCTCCTGCAATGACAGGCAGATTCTTTACCACTGAGCTACCTGGAAAGCCCTAGTTATATACATAGCAGCATCCAAAATATCCAGCAACTCCCAGAGAAATCAAGATCTTCATCTCCAGTGAGTATCAGCAAGTAGTGTCTCTCATCTTAAAGTTAAATCTTTCCTCTAGTCCTGTGAAAAATGCCATTGGTAATTTGACAGAAATTGCATTGAATCCAAGTGACACCATATGTTACAACATGGCTGAACCTAGAGATTATCAGACTAGGTGCAGAAGATCAGACAGAGAAGGACAAATATCGTGTAATATAACTCAAATGTGGAATATAATTTTTAATATGATATAAATGAACTTATTTAAAAACAAAAATACACTCAGATTTTGAAGACAAATTTATGGTTACTCGAGGGGAAATGTGGGGAGGAGAGTTAAATTAGGAGTTTGAGATTAACATGTACACACATATGTATAAAATAGATAACCAACAAGGACCTACTGAATAGCAGAGGAAACCCTGCTCAATACTCTATAATAATCTAAATAGAAAAACAACCTGAAAAAGAATGAATATATGCATATGTATAACTGAACCACTTTGATATGCACCAGAAACTAACAGAAAATTGTAGATCAATTACACTCCAATAAATGTTTTTAAATGTTCACATTTGCTGAGTGATTTTCTTTTTTGGTCATGCTGCCCAACTTGTGGGATCCTAGCTCCTAACCAGGGATTGAATTTAGAGCTATGGCAGTGAGTGAAAGTACAGAGTCTTAACCACTGGACTGCCAGGGAATTTCCTACTCCAATAAAATTAAAAAGAAAAAGAGAAATCTGATCAATGAGATGGAATGACAGAAAATATGAAGGGTGAAAAAACTTGCTGGCTGAATCTCTATAAACGTCAAGAATTCTTAGAGAATATTTTTTTTTAAACACTATATAAATCTGAACGTTTAAAACTACTCTCATTAGGGAACACAGAGATCATGATTCCAAAATGTGATTTGATTCCGTTTCAAAGGATTCAGTTAAAGGTAGAATTAATTCGTAAGCTTAAACTACATGGTGCTTCACTTGACAATAGAAGATGAGGACTAAAGGTAATCATCCAAATTTCTGCCATATTTTAATGCAGTTTTGCCACTTGCCCTAACTCTTTTTGCTGTTGCTAGTACTGGCTATACTGACCTTGACAACAGAGTGGCCAGTGTCTACAGGCTGAGTCCATGAGCCTATCCAAGTTAATAGGAAATTCATTTTAATGTATCCATTATACTTGACTGACAAAGGATGCTCTCTATGTATGTAAGTTCTGAGAAGAAAAATTTGTCTCAAACAATAAAATGGAGTGCCTTATGATGGAAAAAGTAAGGCAAATAATTATAAGAATTACAGTAATAATAATAAGAATTATGACCCCATATAAAACTGAAAAAAAGGCAAAAAGCCAATCTACAAAATTGCTCTTGTTCCAAGAATATCTAGCTCCTGGTCATTTCAAAAGGCACCAGATCCTGTTACAGCCACGTCAAGCTCAGGTCAACCCATCCCCACTTCATCCAATGCATTAGGAATTCTGCAAATGAGTGTTCTTGGTTCACAGGGGGTTTGATCACAGAAAGCTAGTTGTTGATCTTCGGATGCCTGCAGGCCTGCAATCTGTGCTACAAGTTTATCCCTCCTAGGAAAAAAAAAAAGCAGGGGGGAGGAAGGATGAGACAAGAGGATGGAACCAGTACAAGCAGCTGTAACAGGCTAATTGGACCCTTGTGGGCCACCAGTAGGTACAAAATTAAAACAAACAGAGCCTCTCATTGTGCCCTTTCAGGACTGAACCTACCCTGGGTCTATCGGCTTTTCCCCTACCTCCTCCCCTCATCCCCATTTTTAAAGGACCTAATTATGGGTCTTTCTGAAGGATCACAAGCCAGTTTTTATCTAAAAAGAATAAAGTATTTTGCCTCCAAACTGGAGACACTGTTAGAAGTTGGTAATTAGTATGACTTGTTAATGGAGTTTGGCTGTGATTAAGTGGTGATTGAGTGCTAGTTTGGTGCCTGTCAGTGGCTAAGCCTGGGAGGGTGAGAGATGTTTAATGAGACACCTGTTGTTGGGGGCCCATTGGGGTTTGTTGCAGTTGATTGGCACTTGGACGCAGTGCACTCCGTGTGGGGGGCTGGGCTAAGGCCTGGCAGGCAGTTGGCATCACAGCGGAGCCTGCTGCTCCCAGCAAGTCAGGGCTGGCCGCGTTTCCCGAGCTGAGAGTCTGTCCAAGCCTGCAGTCACGTGCTCCCACGTGATCTGGGCTGGCTGACTGTGCTCTGACTCCTAGGGGGCACTGCACCCACCCCGCAGGAGGAAGATCCCTAGGTCCCCAGGAGCCCTGGCTCCCCACCAAACACCGGGCTGAGTGTTGGGTGTCCCTCCCCTCATCCAACCTCTCCTGCCCCCAGTGTACAGATGAGGAAACTGAGGCCACAGCAAGTTAAAGAGTTTGCCCAAGTTGACATAGCCACCTCCAGGACCAGAGACACTACCCTCAGACACAAGCCTCTTTTAAATTTTAAAAGGATCCCCAAGGAGCACATTAAAAATGCAAGTTATGATTGAATAGATCTGGGGGAATCACTTTTCCTAAGAGTTTCCAAGCAGGGCCTATACTTTGAATGCAAGTCTATAGGATGCTTGGAGAAAGCAATGGCAACCCACTCCAGTACTCTTGCCTGGAAAATCCCATGGACGGAGGAGCCTAGTGGGCTACAGTCCATGGGGTCGCAAAGAGTCGGACACGACTGAGTGACTTCACTTTCACTTTTCACTTTCATGCATTGGAGAAGGACATGGCAACCCACTCCAGTGTTCTTGCCTGGAGAATCCCAGGGGTGGGGGAGCCTGGTGAGCTGCTGTCTATGGGATCGCACAGAGTTGGACATGACTGAAGCGACTTAGCAGCAGCAGCAGCAGCTATAGGACACTTCCTTGTCTTTGAGTCAAACAGAACCCACAAAAGAGAAATGCATTATTGTGTTTTTCAGTTTTATGACTGAGACTTTGCTGTGCTATGCTCAGTCATGTCAGACCCTTTGGGTAGCCTGCCAGGCTCCCGTGTCCATGGGATTCTCCAGGCAAGAATACTGGAGCGGGTTGTCATTTCCTCCTCCAGGGATCTTCCCAATCCAGGGATCAAACCCCTGTCTCTTGCGTCTCCCGCATTGGCCAGCAGGTTCTTCCCCACTAAGTCACCTGGGAAGCCCCATGATTAAGACTACGTTGTGCTTTTTAAGGAAGAGAGAGAAGGGATGTACATAGCAGCACTTTAACCTCCTCTCCGCCCCCCAGATAGAGCCTGACATCAACGATGCTCGGGAACTCCTTACCTAAGTATGAAGTGGGTGCAACCCAGAGTGTGAGGCAGACCTGAAAATCACAGGAGGCTCAAGCCCCACACTAGCACGTCGGCAGAACATTTCTGGGGGGGAAAAAGAGTCTCACCTTGGGGGCTCTGCTCGTTAAGGTGTTGGGGATCCAGTTGCCACCACCCTGACACCTGCCCCTGCCCCTGACTGCAGGTGCCCCCTCCAAATCCACTTGATAAAACGTCACCCTTTCCAGGTCAGTGACCAGGAACCTCCGAGAAAACAGCTCTTTGTTCTTTCCCGACAGTTGTTTGGGGCCGAAGATGGAGTCAAAACACATGTGAGAGGTCACGAAGGCCCCGCACCCACCTGGGCCCCGTTCAGCTTCGGTTCAGGAGGGGCAGTCACCCGGCCTCCAACTGACCTTACCAGTGACTCAGATTACAGTTTGCACCACATTTTTTCAGACATTCAGAGGAACCTTTTCTGAGCTCAAAAAAAGACCCACAGCCTCCAGCCAAAGTTTGGGCTCCCTTGGATCACGCTTCTTGAGCATGAAAATACCTGAAGAACAATCTCAAATGCCTCAGGTCCCGACACCAATATTAAAATCAGATAAAACTGCAAGGGTAATTCACAAAACAAAGGTCAAATACTTTGTTTTAAATTCTATAGATGATTGAGGGGAAAAGTGATTTTGTTCTGATCATCCAAATAACTGTCTCAATGCTGGGCTTCCCTGTACTGAGGGAGACCAGGCCTGAGGGGAATACAATGTTACATCAGATTTATTTCTCCTGTGCTACAGGAAATGATCAGGGTGTTAATGTATTTTTTCTAGAGGAATAAAATATTTAGCTGAAGTGGGTGGATTTCATTTTAAATTTGATAGAAAAAAATGTGTCATATTAGCCACAATTTGATCTAATAAAAGGCAAGACCAAAATAAGTTATTTAAAAGTTTTTGTAGGTATTTTCTTTTTTGCAATTATATACACAGCATTAGAATGTGAGGTGTTTACTATGACATTTCCAATAGAAAAGTATGCTTTAGGGGGTGGGTAGGAGGAATATGAATTGGGTGATTGGGACCAACGTATATTCACTATAGATACTATGCCTAAAATACATAACTGATCTGTATAGCACAGGATACTCTACTCAGGGCTTCCTGGTGACCAAACTGGGAAGGAAATCCAAACAAGAGAGGATATATATAAACATATAGCTGATTCGCTTTGCTGCGTAGCAGAAACTAACAGCACCGTAAAGAACCTATTCTCCAATAAGAGCTTCCCTGGTGGCTCAGATGGTAAAGAACCTGCCTGCAATGCAGGAGACTTGGGTTCGATCCCTGGGTCAGGAAGATCCCCTTGGGAAGGGCATGGCAACCCACTCCAGCATTCTTGCCTGGAAAATCCCCTGGACAGAAGAGCTGGGTGGGCTACGGTCCACGGGGTCGCAAAGAGTCGGACGCGACTAAAGTGACTAAAACGTCCTTATGCTCCTATAAAAACTAATTTTAAGAAGAGGTATAGTTTAGATTTCTAGACGGATATCAGTCTCTCAACAAGGATTCAGTACTTTTTCTGGGGAACGTGGGGATAAGGAACAATCATATGCCAGAAACTTACAGGTAATGCAGAGACGGCTGATGGGAATCCTTTTTATAACTGCTAAGTTTTCAAGTACCAAAAGGTGCTACATCTCAAGGAACCCATATGAAAAAGGAAGATGCAAAATGCTTTAGGACGGAGTGCATAAACAGCAGATCTGAAGGCAGATGGATTTGGGAGAGAGACCTGGTTCTGCCAAGGATGAGCTCTGTAGCTTTGGACCAGGGGCTTAACTTCTTTGGTCCCCAGTTTCTCTATTAATAGTTTGGAAGCAGTCACATTATCTTGAAATATTGCTCTGAGACTTGGACATAAGGTATGGAAAGCTCCTGGTATATGGCAGACACTAGATGAACCCTGAAGAGGGTTTATGTTGATCATTGTCCCACGTGGTACAACCCTGCACTGGTGAACGTCTCCCAGGACTGGCAGCTTGGAGGGAATCCATTTAACCATTTCACACCACAGAGACAGACTCAGAAACACCCACCCAGGTATCATCCCCTCTCACCTGGACTACTGAGATAGCTTATAAATAACAGGTCTCCTTGACTGATTCTGACACATTCTCTCCAATATCTATTGTTTACATCAAAGTCAGAGTGATCATTTTCAGGTAGCGCTAACATGTGTACATGGCTGCTGCTGCTAAGTTGCTTCAGTCGTGTCCGACTCTGTGNCTCACCCACCCCCGGTCAGGTTGGCTTTCCTCCTGAATCTAGCATGGTGGTGATGCCTCCTGGCCAAGGGTTGGATAAGGTCCTCCTTCATCATGCATCTGCTGAGGCCGGACTCGATGAGCAGGTGCCTCCCTCTGGACCATGCCCCTCATCGATGTGGGCTAAAGGGGTTCCGGAGCCGCCACAAGCTTATCGGCCCCTAACGCAGCTCAATGGGAAGAAACACACACCAAAAAGATACAGAAGGGCTGCTGGGTGACCCGACATGCCTGCAGCCCTCGTCCAGCTGATATGGAATGCGTGCCCCCACATCCAGACTAATAAGAGCTAAGTGTGACCGCTGTCTCGCCTGCAGCTGAGCCTCGAGGCTGTGAGTGGGATTCGTGCCTCCTGCCCACTCGGGCTCGCACACACCCAGGCACTTGGTTGAGAGCTGGCAGCGGCCACCGCCATCACCCGCGCATCTCTGACTCCTCAGCAGTGGTCACGGAGAGAAAATAAACGCCCAGGCAGGGCTACACCAACCGAGCAAGCAGAACTTGTAGGGCTTCCCTTCTTATCCTGTTCAAGCAACTGTGGCCGAATGGGGCCGTGGCTTAAATCAGGCAGATGGCCGCCTCCATTTTAAGCTCTGGTGAGTGGCTGATAATGAGAACACAATGATAATGGGCTGTTTCCCTCATAATATGAGAACAGACCAAAGGCTGCGGTATTCTAGCACAGTATTCCAGCATGGAAGGGGTCCTAAAGGTAAGAGGTCCAGCCCCTGCCCCTCATGACACTGAAATCTCTGTCCAGCCCAGCTGTGGCCATCTCCAGCTGTGGGGACCTCAGCATCAGAACCCATCCCATCTATCGGAGAAGCATTTTTCTACACCAGACCCAAATCTCTCTCCATGATTTCCACCTCCCCCTGAAACAACACATTCCCCCCACACTCTCCCGCCAAAATAGAGCTAATGACTCAGTCTCCACCCCAAGACTCTTGTAAACCACTTTGCAGGGCTGGAGACAGGTTTTTGAAATTCTGACAAAATATCACCATGCCAGTTCTCTCAAATCATGTGTGTCTCTGCCAGGTAGGGCTTCCTCTGGCAGAGCAGCAGATAGTGTGGGTCATCGCATGAGTGGAGGGGCCATATGAGACCCTGGGGAAACCGGGCCCTTCAAGCACCAGTGAACATAGGACGTCAGGCACCAAAATTATTTGGAAATCAGCTCTATGATGTACGGCTTTGAGTTAGGAAAAAATAACCTCCTCCCTTGTCTCTAATACCACTGCTACCGGGACCTTTCCGAGTTTCCTTCCGAGATCTGCCATGATATGTTTAAGAAAACACGATGTTTCCTGCCATCACTGGCCTGTTTGCTTTAGCTCTGATTTCTTAAGGTCCCAGGCGTTGGCATGCTGGCCCTTGTGGCTTTCAGTCTTACCCATAGAGAATGTACAGTCAGAGGAGAGGGTGGGATAAATTGGGAGAGTACACTGACATATATCACTACCTTGTGTACAACAGACAGCAAGTGGGAAGTTTCTGCGGAGCACAGGGAGCTCAGCTTGGTGCTCTGTGATAACCTAAAGAGGTGGGATGGAGCAGGGTGGGAGGGAGTCTCAAGAGGGAAGGGATATATGTATACTTCGAGCTGATTCATTTTGTACAGCAGAAAGCAACACAACACTCTAAAGCAATTATCCTCCAATTAAAAGTAAATAAAAAATAAAATGTGGACACGGAGTACTTAATAAAACTTGGTGTACAAAAAGAGAAAGGGATCATTTTCTAACATGAGACCTGACTCAAATCTAACAGAAAGACAGCCCGAAGGTCTTCTACTGCCCAGAGCTCTGCCTGATCCCACCGCTATTACCCGCAACTTCCCGCAACTCACACCCACTGACTCCCTCTGGCCAGCCTCCCTGAGCCCCACACTGGTTCCAACATGACAGGTTCAGCTCTCAAAACTCCCCTACTTAGAAGGTGCTTTCTCCTGCTCTCCACCTGGCTCATCCCATCAGTTTTCTCCCCAAACCGAAAGACCCTTCACAGACTAGGTTGTCCCATAGAAATTTGCATTTCAACCCTTCCTCCCAAGCATCTCTTACCTCCTTGCAGGCATGCAAAGTTGTTTCAGTTGTGTCCAACTCTTTGCAACCCCATGGGCTGTAACCCACCAGGCTCCTCTGTCCATGGAATTTCCCAGTCAAGATTACCAGAGTGGGTAGCCACTCTCTTCTCCAGGGGATCTTCCCGACCCAGGCGTCAAACTTTGGTCATCTGCACCACAGGCAGATTCTTTACCTCTGAGCCACCGGGTAAGCCCTTACCTCCTTACCTTGCTTTATTATTATTCTTATTTTTTATCTTATCCCCTTGCTTTATTTTTTTCATTTTTATTTTGCATTGGAATATAGTTGATCCCAGGTGGCGCTAGTGGTAAAGAACTCATTTGCCGATGCAAGAGACGTAAGAGATGCGAGTTTGATCCCTGGGTCAGGCAGATCCCCTGGGGGAGGGCATGGCAACCCGCTCCAGGATTCTTGCCTGAAAAATCCCATGGGCAGAAGGGCCTGACAGGCTAGGTCCAAGGGCCGCAAAGAGTTGGACACAACTGAAGCAATTTAGCATGCATAGTTGATTCACAATGTGTTAGTTTCAGGCGTACTGCAAATTCAGTTATCCATATATACATATCTGTCCTTTTTCAAATTCTTTTTCCATTTAGGTTAGTATAAAATATTGAGCAGAGTTCTCTGCGCTATGCAGCAGGTTCTTGTAGATTATCCATTTTAAATATACATTGCTTTAATTTCTCCATAGTTCTGAGCAACTCTAACACATTTTGTTGTTCCTGAATGGTAGTATCTTGCTCTTTCCTGCGGAGGCAGAGGCCTTGCTTGGTTCCTTGACAATCTCAGGTGCTTAGAAACATTTCCCGGAACCCCATAAAAAGATGGTGTGCAAATGGACAAATGAGTCAATAAATGAATGAGTTTGTGACTAACAGTAGACCCTGGATGGCTGTATGTTGAGTGACTGAGTGGAACTGGCTCTTTTAATAAGACTTGTCTCTTAANGGAGGCAGAGGCCTTGCTTGGTTCCTTGACAATCTCAGGTGCTTAGAAACATTTCCCGGAACCCCATAAAAAGATGGTGTGCAAATGGACAAATGAGTCAATAAATGAATGAGTTTGTGACTAACAGTAGACCCTGGATGGCTGTATGTTGAGTGACTGAGTGGAACTGGCTCTTTTAATAAGACTTGTCTCTTAATAGGAATTAGCCTCCTGTAGGGCAGGGCCATCTCTTTTGGCCCATGCAGAACAACTCAGCTTGTTCTAGTGGGAAAGAATCAGAAAAGATTCAGCCAGTGTGAAAAATTGAAGCCCAGAGATGGAAAACTAATCAGGGCAAGAGGAACTTGACCCCAGAGTCAGGTCTTCTGGCCTCATTTGCCGTTACTTTGTCCTTGCTGCCCCTTTGCTGGGCCCGCTGCCCCCTGAAGACTCCTGAGCGGAGAGCTAGGGTTCCAGAAGCACTGGTCAGTCATGTGACTGCCTGATGCTGGCCCCTGTTACTGTGAATGTTGCAGATCCCCTTACGCATCTGACAGAGAGAAGCAAGGCCTTTATTCCTCAGAGCAGGAGAGTAAATGGTGATAACCCTGGAGTTAATTCCCAGTAAAACCCCTGGAGGGAAAATCCACAACATACTCAGCCCTGCTATTCTCTGGGCACAGCAGTTACAAGGAGCCTCTTCCCGACACTAGGCTGCAGTGGCTCAAAAGAACTGCTTGAGGCCATCTAGCCAGGAGGGTGACGTTCTGCATATTCCAGGATGCTCTGCTGATGTGTGCGCTATATGCGTAAAAAGAGCCACAGGTCTTCAGGGGGCAAAATCCAGAGTCCCAAGATGAGAGGGCAAATTTGCATGGAGCCCAGCCCCAAAGCGGGGAAATTCCGTGTATCCACTGTTTTAACTAGGCTTGGCCCCTGGCAGAGTGTGAAAGAGGCAGATCTGCTTGGGAATTTTTGTTTATTGTTGTTCAACAATAAACAAAATCCTGTCCAACTAAATCCTGTCCATCTCTGCGACTCCATGAACATACACACCAGGCTCCTCTGCCCTGCACCATCTCCCGGAGTTCACTCAAATTGATGTCCACTGAGTCAGTGATGCTCTCTAAACATCTCATCCTCTGCTGACCTCATCTCCTTTTGCTTTCAATCTTTCTCAACATCAGGGTCTTTTCCAATGAGCTGGCTCTTCGCATCAGGTGACCAGAGTATTGGAGTTTCAGCTTTAGCATCAGTCCACTCAATGAATATTCAGGTTTGATATCCTTTAAGATTGACCAGTTTGATCCTCTTGCTGTCCAAGGGACTCTAAAAAGTCTTCTCCAGCACCACCATTCAAAAGAATCAGTTCTTTAGTGCTCAGCCTCCTTTATGGTCCAGCTCTCAGATCCATACATCTCTACTGGAAAAAACATACCTTTGCACCACCATTGGCAAGTGACATCTCTGCTTTTTAATATGCTATCTAGGTTGGTCATAGCTTTTCTTCCAAGGAGCAAGTGTCTTTTAATTTCACGGCTGCAGTCACTGTCCGCAGTGATTTGGGAGCCCAAGAAAATAAAATCTGTCACTGCTTTCACTTTTCCCTCATCTATTTGGAATTAAGTGATGGGACCAGATGCCAAGCTTAATCACAGAATAAACTTAGAATCATGACCGGTGAGGCCTGAACACATCCACAGAGGCAGTACACAAGAAGGGGAGGATCCCCACCCGCAGATAGGTTAAGAACTACAGTTCAGTTCAGTTCAGTTGCTCAGTCGTGTCCGACTCTTTGGGACCCCATGAATCGCAGCACGCCAGGCCTCCCTGTCCATCACCAACTCCCGGAGTTCACTAAGAACTACAGGAGGACCCCAAAACAGGGTCTGCAGAATGTGGCCAGTGCTATGGAATGAGTCATACAGATGGGCTGACAGTACCAGAGACAGTGCTGTCTGTCCCCACGTAGCCTTGACCTGAAAAGCCTGCCCATCAGAATGTTGCTGCACATCACCAAATGCTCAGGGATGTGGGATTCTGTGTGTGTGTGTGTGTGTGTGTGTTAGTTGCTCAGTCATGTCTGACTCTTTGTGACCCTATGGACTATCGCCTGCCAGGCTCCTCTGTCCATGGAATTCTCCAAGCAAGAATACAGGAGTGGGTAGCACTCCCTTCTCCAGAGGATCTGTCTTACCCAGGGATCGAACCTGGGTCTCCCACATTGCAGGCAGATTCTTCACCATCTGCTGCTGCTNGTAGGCATGATTCTCTCGATATTTATAGATGAGGAAAGTTGGAGAAAATCAGTGGCTGTACTCCTCTGTTTTGGTACTGATTTAGTCTCTAAGTCATGTCCAACTCTTGGGACCCCCACAGACTGTAACTCACCAGGCTCCTCTGTCCATGGGATTTCCCAGGCAAGAATACTGGAGTGAGTTGCCATTTCTTTCTCCAAGGGATCTTCCTGAACCTCAGACCTAACCCCAGTCTCCTACATCAGAGGCAGATTCTTTATCAACTGAGCCACCAGGGAACAAACCATAGTCCCAGGGTGGGGCACTTAAACAGCAGAAATTAAGTTCCTCACTGCTCTGGTAGCTGAAAGTCCGAGTTCAAGACGTGGGCAGTGTTGGCCCCTCTGCAGCCTCTCTCCTTGGCTTGCAGACAGCCACCTGCTTTCCATGTCCTCACACGGCCCTCCCTCTGTGCACACTGATCCCTGGTGTCTCTTTGTGTGTCCAGAGCCTCTCTTCTTATAAAGACGCCGGTCAGATTGGGTTACAATGCACTCTGTAGGCCTCATTTTAATTTCACCACCTCTCTAAAAGCTCCACCTGCAAGTACAGTCACATTCTGAGGCACTGAGGGTTAGGCCTTCTACAGATTCTTTTCGGGGAGGAGCAGAATTCAGACCAAAACAGTAGCCCTATACTCTGGTTTGCCTGAGACACTCAGAGTAAGTTCATTGTCCCTGGGCAACTAGTACATAGCATCCTTTCACTCTCAAAATTATCCATTCGAATGATCAACTCACTCCACTATGACAGCAGGCTTCATAAAACAGCTCAAGAATGGAAGAACAAAACGAATCGTTGGTCTATATTCGGTTCAGGAAACAGGATGCTTGGGACTGGTGCACGGGGATGATCCAGAGGGTTGATGTGGAGTGGGAGGTGGAGGGGTGGGGTTCAAGATTGGGAACTCATGTACACCTGAGATGAAAAAAAAAATAAAATAAAAACATAAAATAAAAAATTAAAAAAAGAATGGAAGAACAGAAAAGAGTTTCAGCTCTGCTCTGCTCGCCAAATCCCCCTACCCCCTCCTGCCTCTTAGACCCTCCCTTTGCACCATTGTGTGGCTGCCCCCAAGGAACTGTGCTTACAGACACTTTGCAGAGTCTGAGAGAGGCACCGTGATTCAGTAGGCCACAGTCAGTGTACAAGGCTGGCCACCACGTGGCTTGACTTCTCCCTGACTTCACAGTGAAATGTGGATTGTTTGGTTGAACAAGGGCAGATGGGTCCTGTCTGCTTCCCCTCCCTCCTTGCTTGGGTTTTAGCCAACCACATTTCACTGCTGTGCTTCTGTTTCAAAGTAAAGAACATTCTTTGATTCTAAAATTAAGAATGAAAGCAAGTGCCTTTGTCCAAGAGGATGCTGTGTAACACCTGAGGGATGTTGGTGGACGTTCCAGCCGAAGACTTGCGGCAGCCTTCTGCTGCTGGTTACCCGCCTTCCCCACACAGGCCCAGCCACACACAGCGCTTCCCCTACCTCCTGCACGTCTTCTGTGTTACATGCATCCAGACTCTTCTTTCCTGGGCTGTGCGTGCTGGACCCCTACTGAGATGGCAGCTCTATTATCTGACAGACTATGGACCCCAAGTTGCTGGGCTCTGCCTCTGCGGGGAGCTAGCTTAGTCCTTTAACAGTCCATTCAGCGGAGAAGGAAAGATGGCGCTGTGACTGTGAACTTGATGCATTTTTCTGCAGAGGGAAGTGGGGGCGGCTCTAGGAAAGTCGACAAAGCCCAGGGGTGAGCCAATATTGATGATTTGGCCCATGGTGTCCCGATTTATTACTACAAAGGGAAGATAATGACAAGTTTCCATAGAGGGAGTACCTACCACGCGCTAGGCTTTGTGCCGAGATCTTTAAAGCCAAATTCTAATCAAACCATGCAAACCTGGGAGGCTTATCAGAGGGTGAGCAGCAAACTGGAACTCAGGTCTGTGTCTCCCTGTCTAGCTCTTATGCAGCCCATGGTACCTCTTTTAATCTTTTTTGCAATCATTGTTAAGGCAAGATTCCTCAAACACATTCCTAATCTCACTTTTGCCTTAAAAAGAAGTGACACCTCACTCATGTCTGTAGTAAATGATTGCAAAATGCTCTCCAAAGAATCCTTCTTCTACAAAATATTAACAGACCCTCTGCCTTCCTGCCTTGACCCCCACCCCTCCTCAAACAGAGGGTAGTCTGTGACCTTTTGTGTTGGAAACAATGGGTTGCTCAGTTTCATTATTGTAGTGCTTCGCTAAGCCTGGAGTGTGTTGCTGCTAATTGTGAATTCCCATGAAGAGGTGGCATCATGCAATGTTTCACAACCTGAGTACCCTTGTGGGTCCATTCACCTGGGCAACATCGGTCTGGAAACACTGGCCTCTTAATGCTTCAAGTTTCCATCTGAACTTCTAGGCCCTGGGTGATATTTCCCCATAATTATTTAGGATGAATTTTTTTTTTCTTCTAATAGTGGGTAGTGAGTAATTCTACCTGCACTAGTGTGTGAGTCTAGTCACTTAGTCGTGTCCAACTCTCTGCAAGCCCATGGACTGTAGCCCACCAGGCTCTTCTGTCCATGGATTCTCCAGGCAAGAATACTGGAGTGGGTTGCCATTTCCTTCTCCAGGGGATCTTCCCGACCCAGGGATCGAACCTGGGTCTCCTACATTGCCAGTGGGTCCTTAACCATCTGAACCACCAGGGAGATGCCCTCAACCCGCAGCCCAAACTCAAGTTCTCTCTTCTTATCATGCCACCTTCTGTCTTTCCCCTACTTCGAGGCCAAGGATATACTCGATAGATCCTCTTAGCTATCCGGCATCCCTTCTGCTATAACTCATTCCAGCTGCTCAATTAGCACCTGGCCCAGGCTCTAATTGTGTGCACAGCACAAATTAACACTAACGTGCTCTACCTCAAATGCCCCTTCTTAATGCTAAAATAGTTCTGTGCCTGTTTGTCTTATTTTATCTGCTAGATTGCAAGCTTCATTTGGGGCTTTCCCCCTCCCCTCGATTTAAACCAACAGCATCTGCCTCTGAAGTGGTACCACGACTCCCTGGTGTGGCCAGAACCTGCCTTTGCACTCTAGCTTTCTCAAGGGTGAACCACACGTGCCGGCTTCTCTGAGACTTGGTTTTGGCACGAAAATCTCACAACCCCAGAGCCCATCCAGTGCCAAGGTCGTTGCACTATCACCTACCTACTTGCCCTAGCACAGATTAAAGTTTGCATTCTAAATCTTTATCCTCTGCCGAAAATGCTCTCATCCATGGTTGGCCTCTGAAAGCCAGGTTCAGATGCGTTTCTCCTATCAGACATTCCCTTATCACATACTTCTCTTGAGGAGTCCAACCAAGTCCCTTGGCCTTCAGTTCAGTTCAGTCCAGCTGCTCAGTTGTGTCCAACTCTTTGCAAGCCCATGGACTGCAGAACGCCAGGCTTCCATGTCCATCACCAGCTCCCTTGGCCTTGCATCTTAGCTATTCACTCACTGACTCATGGTCTAGTTCTCAGACAGCTGTCTCCCCTTCAGGTGATTCTTTCGGGCAAGGCCCTGTGATGCGCACCCACACTTCCTCCTATACCCAGCATAGTTCTTTATACCAGGGTGTCATCAAATGGGCAAATTTGCTGATGGATCTGATGGTTCTGATCCCGGGGCAGGCCTAATCCCAGGGAAGGCTAAAGGCAGGAAGGAGAACAATGGAGAATCTAAAGCTAACTGCGTTCATTCCACTCCATCTAAAAAACTCAGTAAATGACACTGCAATCTTCCATGGTAGTGAACTCAATTTTTCAGCACAATGTAACGGGCTGTCTATAATCCATTAGATGTATATTTGTTTCTTGCTGCTTAAATCTGCCAGGCTTTGCAGATTTATGCAGGTAGAAATTTGCAGCAGTACAGAAAGCCTCCCAGGGATGGGAAAGTCACCGCACAGCGCTGCTAGGTCATTCAGAATGGGGATCATGGCAGATCTTGCTCAGGAAATTGCAGAGACCACATTTTTTAAATGAATATAAAGTTGAGAGGGAATTTTGTCAAGTCGGATTCACCAAAGCCAAAGTAGGCCACCCTGACTCAAGCTGTCAATAAGGTGTTAGGGAAGACACTGGGAGATTAACACCCTTTCACAATGACCCAGCTGTTCTCTTGAAGGTGATAACGTGCAGTCAGGCACTAACAATAGTGAGGGGGTGGAGGAGGTGCCATGGGGAGCTTTCAAACCTAAGGATCTGGCTGAGTTTCTACTTATTTCTCAAAAAAAACCAAACATTTATTTTTTTAATAAAAAATCTAACTAGCATTGTTTCCAACCATAAGTACAAGAAAGGAAGGCTTTTACAGAGTATTTTCCTCTTCTTATATTACATTATGCTAATTTTTCAGAAAATTGCTATACACAAAAAGTAGCTCTCTCTGTACAGAGAAAAATGATTTCCGTCTTTGTCTCTCTCTCTCTAAATATATATATATACACACATACATATGTATATGTATAAAATACACACTTATTTTATGGGCTTCCCTAGTGGCTCAGAGGCAATGGCACCCCACTCCAGTACTCTTGCCTGGAAAATCCCATGGGTGGAGGAGCCTGGTAGGCTGCAGTCCATGGGGTCGTGAAGAGTCTGACACGACTGGGTGACTTCACTTTCACTTTTCACTTTCATGCACTGGAGAAGGAAATGGCAACCCACTCCAGTGTTCTTGCCTGGAGAATCCCAGGGACGGGGGAGCCTGGCGGGCTGCTGTCTATGGAGTCGCACAGAGTCGGACACGACTGAAGTGACTTAGCAGCAGCAGCAGCAGTGACTCAGATGGTAAAGAATCTGCCTCCAAGGCAGGAGACCTGAGTTTGATCCCTGGGTTGGGAAGACCCCCTGGAGAAGGGAATTGCTACCCACTCCAGTATTCTTGCCTGGAGAATTCCATGGACAGAGGAGCCTGACAGACTACAGTTCACAGGATCACAAAGAGTTGGAAACGATTAACAACTAATACTATACATATATATTTGTGTATAAAATACATACTTATTCTAATTGCTTTTTATTATTGATATGTTATTTATATTATAGTACATTTATTATGTATTATATATTTATTCTTTAACAATATATACATATATATATAGAGAGAGAAATGACGTGGAGACCACTGCCCATCCAATTATAACCTGTCGCCTTACCAGGAAAAGTGTGTGCACCATGTTGTGAAAAGTCCAGACAGTCCCTGAACCCACCCTGCTCATCTAAGGTCAGTGTTCCTCTGAAGCCATAGGTGAACTGAACTAAAGTCAACATGGTCAGTGGCCTGCCCTCTCATAAGCCAGCTAAACTTCTCATTAAGAGGAGGGACTTATATTTCCAGGACACTGCTGGTCAAATGGAGGTACAGTAAATATAGTAAACTCAATGTCACTCTTACAGTTTGAATAAAAATAGAGCCAGTTTAGACATCAGTTTTCCAAATATTTAGTAAGTGTGCATAATCCAGAATTTAGTATTAGTGTTTCTCCAGTTTTTTAAATCTCTATTGTTCAGTTACCCCGTCATGTCCAACTCTTTGCGACTCCATAGACTGCAGTATGCCAGGCCTACCTGTCCCTCACCATCTCGTGAAGTTTACCCAAGTTCAAGTCCATTGCATCAGTCATGACAACCAGCCATCTCATCCTCTGACACCCTCTTCTCTTTCTGCCCTCAGTCTTTCCCAGCATCAGGGATTTTTCCAATGAGGTGGCAGTTCGCATCAGGTGACCAAAATCAAGTCTTTAAACAGTTTGATGGCTTAATGTATCTAGTGATGTCAATGGTGAAATTACAGTTTCCCTGTTCACATGTCTGTCCTCCCAGAAAACAGATATTTTAGCCCAACCCATTCCTATTAAACTGTAGAGAGCTTGAAACTTGAAGACAGTTCTCTGTGGTCTAAAATGCCCTAAATGGATAACGAAGTGAAGTGAAGTGAAGTGAAGTCGCTCAGTCGTGTCCAACTCTTTGTGACTCCATGGACTGTAGCATACTACGTTCCTCCATCCATGAGATTTTCCAGGCAAAAGTACTGGAGTGGGTTGCCATTTCTTTCTCCAGAGGATCTTCCTGACCCACGGATCGAACCCAGGTCTCCCACACTGTAGGCAGATCGAACCCAGATCCCCCACACTGTAGGCAGATACTTTACCATCTGAGCCACCAGGGAAGTTCTCTGTGGTCTAAAATGTCCTAAATGGACAATATAAACATCAAAAAAAATTAATGTCAGGTAAGAAAGAATATGGAAATACTGGAAAATTAGAAAGAAAATTAGGCAAATAAAAGAATGAGCAACACCAGCAGTAAATGTACAGGGGTCTGCCTTCTGACTCTTCCTTCATGGTCTTTTTGTAACTCTTAGCAGCCAGCGCTTTAAATGAGCACTTATTAAATCTGATGGAATATGCATCTTCACTTGTGCGTGGATGTGTGCTCAGTGGCTTCAGTGGTGTCCGACTCTTTGTGACCCTGTGGACTGTAAGCCACCAGGCTCCTGTGTCCATTAGATTTTTCCGGCAAGAATATAGGAGTGGGTTGTCATGCCCTTCTCCAAGGAATCTCCCAGACCCAAGGGTTGAACCCACACCTCCTGCTTCTCCTCATTGGCAGGCAGGTTCTTTACTGGTGAGCCACCAGGGAAGCCCCACATCCTCCCTTGAGCAAAGCTAAAAACTCTGTTCTGGACTTCTAAACATACTGATATAGTGCTTTAGCAATTAATCACTAGCTAGTATGAATAATTCTAAAATATAAAATGAAGTAAAATCAAATTAGCATTGGAAGGGTATAGAGTTTTAAAAAAAGAACAAAAACAAAAACAGATAGTAAGAAGGTTCTTGGAGTCTAGCTTCCAGTTTTGCCCCAGGTTAGCTCTGTGAACACAAGCAATTCAGATTGTCTCCTGAAGACTTGATTCCCACACAATTGCATTGATGGAATTAGACCAGGTGAACTTTCTTTAAGAGCCCTTATAGCCCAAATAGTCCATCAGTCTATAAAGAAAAAAAGCAATAGGAATCAATTAATTAGAATTAACTGGGGTATCATCTTCTCTTAGAGATACCCAGTCTTAGAACTATAGAATTGTCTTTAATTACACAAGTGGTCACTGCTCACTGTAGAAAATAATGTCAATACCATTTCCTCCACCAAAAAAAGTCCCTAAAAACCTAGTACACTGCAATGTCCATTTTAAATATTGTGATGTTTATCTTTCAGAATATTTCCTATGCAAAACGTACACATCCATACACACGCATGTACATGAGATACTATATCTCAGTCTTGTGGCCTGTCACAAGGCCGGTTCAAGTTTTCTAGGGACCAGCTCGTCACTAGGTCTCAGTCTTAGAAAACTATGTATCCTTTGATTAAGCAATTGTACTGCTAACAGTGATGAGAGAACTGTGCAAAGTGTATGTAGAAGGATGTTCACTATAGCATTGTTTAGCATCAGTTTTAAAAGATGAAAAACAACACTTAGGATTCTGCTAGGTAAATTTGACGGTACTTTATGCACAGTGGAATACGATGCAGCCTTTATTAATGATGGATGCACATTTAGGACTATGGAAAGCTACATGGGATCGGGATGTGAGGTATTTCCTCTGACAATCACACATAAGGGAGTTTACCGTAGGCTTTCTTTAAAAAGCCACAATGAAGCTGCCGGGATGGCACAGCCCGGATCTGGGCTGCTGACAGCGATTCCCGGCTCTCCATATGCTCCACAGCTTCTAGAAATGGCAGGCTAACATTTCCCTCCTGTTGGCACTGCTGGGCCTGCGGCAACTGCTGTTCCCGTCCTCATTCTCCACTCTGTCTCCAAAGCCTTTGCCCACTCTCACCAAGACCAGAGAGAGACACATTCTGGAAGCTGAGAAAAATCAAAGCCCTCGTGAGGGGTCCCCTTACGCTTGGCTGCTGCAGCAGCCTTCTTGGTCCTGGGACAGGCGGGGTGGGTGTGAATGGGGCGGGAGAGGCGGAAGGCAGGGGAGGGGGAGCGTGGGGGCTGCACAGAGCAGGGGACTCACAGAGGGGCAGGAAACTGAAAGAGGCAACGCTCTAGGCCTCGCGCAGAAAACGGGGAGCAATGCTTTCTGAAAAATCACGAACAGCATGAGACCGAGGTGCTGTTGTGCCTCCTTTCCACGGACATTGCAACCGATGAATTAAGGAAGGACTCACGGAAGAGCCAGTCAGGTTCTGAACTGTTTGCTGACACCTGGGAAAGGAAAGGCTTCTTGCTGCACCTGCGCTCCTCTTCCTTCTCCGTCACCCCCTTTCATCCTCCAGATCCGTTACACCCTCTCTCATCTGTTCTCATAGTTCAGCTACAGGTCGCAGTGGCTGGGGTTAGTCCTCGCAAGGTGGGGAAGAGAGAAAGGATACCGGCGCACCTGTGCAGGGCAGGCCATATACAACGATTCACCGGCTCTGGGCTTCCCTGGTGGCTCAGCTGGTGAAGAATCTGCCTGCAATGCGGGAGACCTGGCTTCGATCCCTGAGTTGGGAAGATCCCCTGGAGAAGGGAAAGGTTATCCACTCCAGTATTCTAGCCTGGAGAATTCCATGGACGTCCATGGGGTCGCGAAGAGTCGGACACAACTGAGCGACACCTGTTTAACCCTACTCATTGACTTACACATCTCCAACGGGGTGACTAAGTCTGACGGCGCTGTGTGGTAACTTCCTCATCCTCTCCTGGCCATGCCAGCTGTTGCAGTTTTGCTTCCCCCGTCTTCTACTGGGCATAATCTGGCTTNTCGGACACAACTGAGCGACACCTGTTTAACCCTACTCATTGACTTACACATCTCCAACGGGGTGACTAAGTCTGACGGCGCTGTGTGGTAACTTCCTCATCCTCTCCTGGCCATGCCAGCTGTTGCAGTTTTGCTTCCCCCGTCTTCTACTGTGCATAATCTGGCTTTCTTTCACACCCTCATTTCTCTGCTGGTGGTGGAGGTGTTTAGTCGTTAAGTCATGCCTGACTCTTGGCAACCCCAGACTAGAGCCCCTCCAAGCTCCTCTGTCCATGGGCTTTCCCAGGCCAGAATACTGGAGTGGGTTGCCATTTCCTTCTGCAGGGGGTCTTCCTGATCCGGGGATCAAATCCACGGCTTCTGCGTTGCAGGCGGATTCTTTACCATGGAGCCACCTGGGAAGCCTGTAACTTCTCTGGCAGCCCTTCAGTAATGCCACAACCATCTTTCTGTCTATGATGTGAATAGCGCTCAGCAGGCAGTTCAACTGACCCAGCTCCTTCTCTAAGAGGCTGCATACTTTTCCTCAACATGTCTGTGTTTTCTAGCTAAACACTTCCTTGTTAATGTGCAACAATGAACAATTAATTTACTTCTACTTTACAGAGTACATCTGGGGCTCAATCAAAAAAATTAAAAGTCTGCCCCAGCAGCCTCCTATGCCCCTTAGCAGTGTCAACTAACCCACACCCCCATGGGGTACATTTCTGTACCCCAACCATCATGAGGCCAGGGGCACGTGCAGCTTTTGCTGGCCAAGCTTGGTGTTGTCCCCTGCCTGCCAAGAATCCTGCTTTCTTAACTAAAAGTGACTAAATGTAGAAGGAAAGGCAAGAGGAGAAGAGGGCAGCAGAGGATGAGATGGTTAGATGGCACCACTGGCCCAAGGAACGTGAATTTGAGCAAACTCCAGGAGATGGTGAAGGACAGAGGGGCCTGGCATGCTGCAGTCCATGGGGTCACAAAGAGTCAGACACGACTGAGCAACTGAACACCAGCAGCAAATGTAGAAGGAAAGTCCTGGTGTTGCACAGAGCCAAGAGAGGACAAGGATCACCACATTTTCTAATGGAGAAGGAGCCCAGTGAGCCAACAGCACTGCTTCCAGGTGGAAGAAGGGAATTCAAATACTTGAAAACCTACTATATGCCAAATATTATGCTTCATGTTCAGCAGGAACCACTATCTCCCACATGCAGAAGACACAGTTTCCATCCTCAAACTAGACATGAGCGGACAAAGTTTCTACATGGTAACTGGTTTATAGATACTTATAAGCTGCATCTACAAGGGTAAGTCAAAAGGAAACCAAACCAGATGAATTGAAGATAAACGTAATCTGTATTTATTAAGTGTTTACCAATGTCCAGGATTTGTGTAAGTCTCTTTAAAATTCAAGATCTCAGACATCAGAATTGTCTTCATAGATGGCAAGACCTGGATTTAGAATAATGATGCATGCCTCTTGCATCGTCAAAGAGATGTTGAATGAATTAGATTCTAAATTAGAAGACTTCTAATACTGGTGATCTATATAATGTCTGCCTATTGACATGAGTGAGTATTCTCATTTTCTACACATTCTGGATGAAGTGGTGTTTATTAAAACCAAGTGCAATGTTTAGTCCTGTTGGTTTCAGTTCAGTTCAGTCGCTCAGCTTGTGTCTGACTCTGCAACCCCATGGATGGTAGCATGTCAGGTTTCCCTGTCCATCACCAACTCCTGGAGCTTGCTTAAACTCATGTCCTTTGAGTTGGTGATACCATCCAACCATCTCATCCTGTCATCCCCTTCTCTTCCTGCCTTCAATCTATTGGTTTAAAGGTTCCTGATTCTGGAACACAATTAATACTAAGTAACATTTTAATATGACTGATATTCAAAACATAGCATGAATTATTACGAGTAAGAATTTGTGATGATCATTTCTGAGCACTGTCCTAAGTACCTTCTAGAAATCATCTCATTTATTACTCCTTATAACCTATATGAGAGGTGGTGGTACAGATGAGAAAACTGAGGCACAGCAAGGTAGGTAATCTGTACCTGGCTGCAGATCTGCTGAGTGGCAGTGGTGGGATTAGAACCCAGTTCTACCCGGTTCCAAGCCCACAGTGTCTTAACCCATGATCACACCGACTAGATTCAGTTATTATTTTAATAACAAAGCAGCCACAATTAAAAAAAAAATACTATGGTGTGTTTCACTACACCGTAATAGTTAAAATCTAATTGAAAACGAACTGCCTCAGTTTCTTTTTTACTATTTCTAATAGCCAATAAACAAGTTAACTCTTCCATTTCCAGAAGATTCCTCTACAGGAAGATTCCTCTACAGGAAGATTCATCCCTATTAAAATTCTTCTTTGAGAACTACCTAGCATGGCTTTAAACCACTCAAGCTGACTTTTTAAAAGGGGTGTTAGATCCTTTATAAACAGTCCATTGCATGCAGTTCTGACACCTGAGAAAGACAAAATTGTTTTTGCTTTTGTTTTGCAGCTTGTTGCTGGTGGGAGGCCTGCCCTAGGACCCTCCATGAAGGCCTTGCTCAGAACAGGCTGTGGGGACCCTTGCATGGGGTCAGCCTGCGGAGCTCCCTGAAGAAGTCATAGAGACCACACCTGACAGGCTCCTGGGGAGCCGCTTGGCTGCCTGATAAAGACATCAGAGACCAAAGGGAGCATTTAAACAAGCCTGACTACTTTGCTTCCCTTAGAATGTGAGTCTGACCTGCCTCCTGGTTTTACCTTGCCACCCGGGAACCCTGGGAACTGCGACCTGACTTCAAAGTCAGTTGTCAATGACTTCATTGGTTGCTACCTCTTATTTCTAGTAATGAGAGATGCTTCAAATGATCCCAATGTTTTTAAGTTCCCTAAATTTTTCCTCGGAAAATTGCCACTTGTTCTGCCCTAATGTCAGTCCTTTGTGTGTTTGATACCCTTCCCCTGTACCCTGTGGGTTTTCCCTGTGTAGTGATGGGTGCTTTGAACTTGCTAAGTGTTACAAGTGGGGCTAAGCTAAGCCTGTATGATGTATTAGGTGAAGTAACTTCAATGACATGAAGAGACATGAAGGAAAGGGGGATTCTAAGATTTTACTACAGGGATTTTTGCCAAACACCATATGCAAAATAAGAAGAATATCAATTTTTTCCCACTAATTTCTCACCTGAAAGATAAAGATGTTGGAGCACATGGCTTATAACCTTCATCTCTACATGAATATTTTTCTGCTTGGGTACATTTTTAAAACTCACAAGCCTGCATACTATTGTAAGATTCTGAAAGGGGTTGTTGCTTCGACTAAAGGATGCTGAATTTGAAGCGAAGCTTCCTTAATAAAACAGTATTAGGATTGTAATTGAAAAAAAGATAAAACATGAAACACTCATTCTTAACCTCTGCTATGCTAAAGACAAATATGTGCTTTATCAAAATGGTCTAGATTCAAAAAAGGTTATGTAGCTGAGCCCACACATATATAAAGCTGAAAACTAAAATGAATTAGCCTTGAGCCAAAATAAAAATGTTTGTTTGTATCAAACATTGAGAAAAGATCTTTGAAACAAAAGTTCTTCCACTCTTCTATTCTCTAATGAATTGTACCAACCCTCCCTTCACAAGCAGAGATATTTTCTAAAAGTTCAAAACCAATTATGCTCTCTGGACCTCTTTGAATAAACAAGTCACCTTCGGCATGCCCATGTTTCAACTCATTCATATTAACAGGTGCCAGGAACTCTATTTGGAAATTTTCAATGCTTCCTCTGAGACTCCCATCTCCAAGTAATTATTACTTTGCACAGGCTGGGTTAGGAAGTCAAGGTGTTTTTATCCTCTCATGGAAGTTCTCCTGCATTTTCTAAACAGCACTCATGATTTTCTATTTGAAATCACTATGTCTGTATATTTCTTGATACTTAAACTACAGGCTTCATGAAAGCAGGAAACACTGCTTTACTGTCAAAGATTGAATTCTATTACTTTGTAGCCTCTCGAGCACTTTACACAAAATAGTTACTCAATAAATATAAATGGAAGGAACCAGAAATTCCCCTTCTAGGAATGCACCCTACAGGTGTTGGTACAAGTACAAAAAGATACTCATGTAGCACTGTTTTCAACAATGAAAACTGGAGATGACATAAAACGCTCATCAATTGAGGAATGGTGAAAAAAACCACCATACCATACAAACTACGGATTGGACAGCCTCACACACAAGATATAAAAAAATATAAACACTTGGTACCCCATAACAGGAGCAAATTGGAGAAATAAAATATAGGAAAGTATCTATAATATTATTATGTGAAAAGAGTTTAAAAAAGAAATTTGCAGAAAATATATATTTCATGCTCCCATTTTTAACAAGTGCCTATATATATCTATAAATATATATATTATGTATTGTAACGTGTTTTTTATATTAATATCAGAAAGGATATACTGTATGCTTGCATAAGCAAATACCTCTGAGAAGAAGGGTGTGGTGGACAAAAAGGGAATTTTACTTCTTTACATATTTCTTGAGTGTTGATATTCTTTACACTGAGTATGTATGTCTTTACAATAAAAGGTTAAGGAGTATAAATATTATCTAAATGATTGAATGGATATTAAAAGAATGAAGTCTGCATAAGCAAATGGCTAATTCTGTATGCCTATTCAGGTTATAAGGAACAGCTGATAAAATCACTCCTTTCCTAGGAATGGAAGCGTGACTGAATAAGGCAGGCATTCACTGAAAGGCAACATAGCATTGTGCAAATTATCCTATTCGAGGAGTCCATACCTAAATTCCTGGATCACCTACTACCTACTGAGCTGTGTGACCACATAGCTTTTGTATGTCTTACTTTTCTGATTTATAAAGTGAGGTTGCATGGACGAAAGGATCCCAAAATTCCTTTGAGTTCTAAATTTCTTACCCACTCTTTGAGAGGAAGAGAAAGCAGGAAAAATGATGAGGGTCATCAAATGGCCAAAGTATTAAAGAGAGATTTTTAGTGGCACCGCTATTAGAAGACAGGCCGTTAACAGAATCTGACAATGAAAAAAAAAGGAGTACTTAGGAGGTTAACGTTCATTTTATACTTTGCTTCGTGATATAAATTTAGACTTTCATCTGCATTCAACCCTACATAATATCCTATAAGACAAGAGAACACTGTTTACAACATGGCATTTCAAATATCCAGATGACGGTCCATTTGGAATAGATTACAACTCTGCTTTCTGTCATCAAACATTCACATACTCATATTGCATCCATATGTAGCCAGGGGCCCTTTGCTGGTCCAGTTTCCTTTCACTGGGAGGGAAAGGAAAAAATGGGGCAACAGTTTAGCCCAGAGATCTTTCCCAAAATTCCCTGTTTTATTATCTTTTTCTAGATTAAAAAATCATACAGGGGTTGATCAGCAAGCAACATCCCTTAATAATGCTGCAAAGGAAATGAACCTGAATCTCATCAATGAAATGCAGCCTCCTATTTCGAAAACCACTATCAATCCATGAATTTTACTCCAACTGTGTTACAGATATGTGACCAGTTGGGTCACCCAGATGGAGTCTAATGAGAGGAGCTTCTCTTTTTTATTTTCCAGCCTTGGTTTGAAGAAAAAAAGCAATGTCTTTGAGTCATGATATCCTATTAAATGCAAAAGGGATCAACAGTTTTCACTGTCCCCAGTGATATTGTATGCAGTTCTTTTCATGGTTTCTGACAGAAGATCTTAATTAGACCTTAGGAAAGACAAGTTCATTTTTTAGCCAACTTTGAAAGACCATCCCTCCCACCTACTACTTGAAAATCAATACTTGTACATAGCTCCCAGAATGATATCTGCAATGTGCCATCTCCCACTCACCTGCATCTAGTTTTCATTACCCCAACATTTCTTTGTTCACCTTTCAGTTCAGTCGCTCAGTCATGTCCGACTCTTTGAGACCCCATGGACTGAAGCACCATAGGCCTCCCTGTCCATCACCACCTCCTGGAGTTTACCCAAACTCATGTCCATCGAGTCAGTGTTGCCATCCAACCATCTCATCCTCTGTCGTCCCGTTCTCCTCCCGCCTTCAATCTTTCCCAGCATCAAGGTCTTATCCAAGGGGTCAGTTCTTCCCACCAGGTGGCCAAAGTACTAAATCTTCAGCTTCAGCATCAGTCCTTCCAATGAATATTCAGGACTGATTTCCTTTAAGATTGATTGGTTGGATCTCCTTGCAGTCCAAGGGACGCTCAAGAGTCTTCTCCAACACCACAGTTCAAAACATTAAAAACTACAATAAAAGATCTAGGCAGACTGCATTGAGAACACTGGGAAAGAAGGAGTTTCATCAGAATGGGAAGAGTGATGCAAGCAATTGCCCTCTTCCAACTGGGAAGCCCAAGAACGTGTTAAGGGAGGAGACGGAATCCCGGCTGGCAGAAGGATGAGCAGCTGCAATCTTTGATGTGCTCCTGCCTCCCATGAATTCTCCCCTCTTCTGCTGTGGCTGTTGCCTGCAGGTACTCTCCTACCTCTCCGCAGCTGGTCAGAGCCCCATTGCAGAAGCTCAACCTGGATCAGTCATCCTCCCCTTCACGATATCCGGCAATGGAATCTCCTCTTCCAAATCCTATCCAAGTCTACCTAGCCTGTAGGTAGACCTTACTCGTCTGCAGACACTGAAAGAGCTGAACTGAAAGTTTAGAGCTAAAGTGTAAGCATTACAGCCAGGCTTCTGAGAGGAAATCCAGGAAATCAAGACAATTCTTCTCAATTCCCATCCAGCCTGCACTTGTTCCCTCTAACCCCAGGCACAATCACACAAATCTAATCACTGGATTCCAAGCAACCACTTTCCAATGGATTAGAGTTAGCCTGAAAGAGGGAGATGGTTTTCCATCATCATCTCACCCCCAAAGCAAAAACCACTGTCGCTAAGATAAGCAGGCAGAGCTGCCAGAGAAGGTGGGTAAGGTGAATACTTTATCATAGGTTAGGTTCAGTTCAGTTCAGTTCAGTCGCTCAGTCGTGTCCGACTCTTTGTGACCCCATGGACCGCAGCACGCCAGGCCTCCCTGTCCATCACTAACTTCCAGAGTTTACCCAAACTCATGTCCATTAAGTCGGTGATGCCATCCAACCATCTCATCCTCTGTCCTCCCCTTCTCCTCTCACCTTCAATCTTTCCCAGCATCAGGGTCTTTTCAAATGAATCAGTTCTTCCCATCTGGTGGCCAAAGTATTGCTGTTTCAGCTTCAACATCAGTTCTTCCAATGAACACCCAGGACTGATCTCCTTTAGGATGGACTGGGTGGATCTCCTTGCAGTTCAGGGGACTCTCAAGAGTCTTCTCCAACACCACAGTTCAAAAGCATCTAATCTTCCGCACTCAGCTTTCTTTATAGTCCAACTCACATCCAAAATAAACCTCTGAGGACCCCATACCCTCTGCCCATGGAGCTGGCTCTCCTTCTAACATACCCTTCTGACTCAAGACTGTCAGGATAGAATGGTCCATGTACCACATGCTCTGTGGGGACATTGCCAGCTTCTTCATCCTTGACCGTTTAATGATTTAAGGCTTAACTGCTCCTTTAAGATATTCAACTCTGCCATATATTTAAATGAAGTGGAAAAAAACAAAATAAATTGCCACTGTTCTTGAATACCATATGCATACACATTTGGCTGTTTTCACCTAATTCTGAACTCATAAGCATTTATTCAAGTGTATGGCAAAAGCATGCAGTGTTCACTTATAATGAGAAAACCACCCACCAAAGAGTTCTATTCAGCAAATTTTATTTATCAGTTAGAATTTTGGAAAACTTTTCTGACCTCGCTTAGTCCCACTTGATCTTCAGATAATTGTGCTGAATTCACACAGGTGTACACACATACTAGCGGACCTATACATAGACAAAGTAGCTATGTGAATCGATGACCTATATGGAATATGAATCATCTGATTTTTGATAAGTCAGTTGTTCAGCCTCAGTTTCGAAGCGTTTCTATTTAATAGCTTGGGTTTGTGACCACACCCCCACCTACACATGCCCATTAATACAGGAATCAGATTATTCCTTTTTTAATTCATATCAGGGTATTTCACCACAGATGTCTTCTGAAAGCCTGTTCGATAATCAGAAACCCTCATTCATATTCACACTGTGTCTCAGTTCTTCCTGCATGGTTTCAACACATTTTCCCTAATTGTTTGGCACCCTTCTTCTCCAAAGTCTCTAAAGTTAGCCCCAGCTTTCTCTCTGATGAAAACTGCTTAAAATACTAAGTTATTCTTATTAACAATGCAATCTGATCCATCCAATCAACCATTGCATGGTCTTTCACACAACCAAAGATACTCACAAGTATACCATAGCCAGCTGCCTTGACTACTCACAAGGCAGCTGGCAGGGCTCTGTTCAAGAGCAAAACTTTTGCAGATTGTCTTGTTTTAAGCTTGTTTTCCTATTAATCAAACTTTTGTTAATTTTTCTATAAACTGAACTGAATGCCAGAGGGACTAGGTAGTGAAACTTAGCAAAGAGTTTGGGAACCTTAGCATGCCATGAATCTGTTAATGAAAGCTGTGATTTCTCTACTCCTGATGCTTCTTTTCCTGACTAGGAAATCTTAACACAGTAACAATTTCAAAATCAGTCAAATCTTAACATAGTGATCATTTCAAGATCAGTTTTGTTTCACCCTGGATTTGGACCCTAATCTCTCCAAATCACTTTGGATCATTTGGATTTAGCAACTGGTTTGAGATTAAAAATTTCTCAATAATGAAGAAGTAGGTGTTTCATACTAGTGGTAACACAATGCTACATACAGAGCATGTGTGTGTGTGTGTGTTAGTCACTGAGTCAGGTCTGACCCTTTGCAACCCCATGGACTGTGGCACACTCCCCTGTCCGTGAGATTTCCTAGTCAAGAACACTGGAGTGGGTAGCCTTTCCCTTCTCAGGGGATGTTCCTGACCCAGGGATTGAACTTGGATCTCCTGCGTTACAGGTAAATTCTTTACCAGCTGAGCCACCAGGGAAGCCCCACATGCAGAGTATATAGTTTCCCAAAAGACTGAATTTTATGTGGCAATAAAGATGACCCAGATGAGAACAAATAAAAGCTATACTCTGAGCTTGCTGCAGAAAGGGAGTTAGCCACCATCCCAAGCATTTGATAGACACTCAAAGGCAGATAGAGGTGGGAAAAGCTTTGTAGTGAAAAATATTTTAAAAAGTGGTGCTTCCTCAAAACTATAATTTAAAAAGATACATGTACCCTTAGGTTCATTGCAGCGTTATTCATTATAGCTAAGATATGGATGCAACCGAATTATCCATCAACAGATGAATGGATAAAATAGATATGGTACAAATATACAATGAGATATGACTCTGCCATAAAAAAAGAACAAAATAATGGCATTTGTAGCAACATGGATGGAACTAGATATTATCATACTAAGGGAAGTAAGTCAGAAAGAGAAAGACAAATCCCATACATCACTTCTACATGGAATGTAAAGTATGACTCAAATGAACTTACATATGAAAAGAAACAGACTCATAGACATAAAGAACAGACCTGCGATTGTCAAGGGTGAGGGGATTTGGAGAAGGGATAGATTGGGATTTGGAGTTATCAGATGCAAACCATAACATATAAGGTGGATATATAACAAGGTCCTATTATATAGCACAGGGACTATAGTCAATATTCTGTGGCAAAACATAATGGAAAAGAATATTTCATTCTGAAATGTTTATGTAATATATGTAGGGCTTCTCAGGTGGCACAGTGGTAAAGAATCCACCTGCCAGTGAAGGAGACACAAGAGTCATGGGTTCAATTCCTCGGTCAGGAAGATCCCCTGGAGTAGGAAATTGCAACCCACTCCAGTATTCTTGTCTGGAAAATTCCATAGAGGAGCCTGGTGGGCTACAGTCCATGGAATTGCAAAGAGTTGGACACAACTGAGCATACACACAATATATGTATAACTGGATTACTTTGCTGCGCAGCAGAAACCAACACAACATTGAGTCAAACAAAGACAAACACCTTATGATATGACTTATCTGAAGGATCTAAAAAATGACACAAATGAACTTATTTAAAAGAAAAATAATACAAAATTGTAAATCAACGATACTTCAAAGAGAAAAAAGCACTGCTCACTGATTGGAGGAATCTGATAGGGAAGATGGGTCAGCTAGAAGGAGGGCATCCAACGTGATTGGTTATGTGAATACATTTGGCTTTTTCTCTTTGACTATAAGTTGGAAGTACAGGCATAAATTAAGGAAGGTGTCTGATTGATAAAATCCTGGCCATTTGGGGCATCCTGGACTAGTTGCTGCAGGTTGCAATCAGAATTCTGTTTTTATATATTATCAGCCCATTATCAGTTTGTATATTTAATAGACACACACTGAAAAGTCCTCCTTAAACCTGGCAACATTAAAATGGCTGTGCTATACTAACAAATGGTACTTCCCATCCAGTTTGCTAGTTTAGCATTTCTTCGCTGTAAATGCTAAGTCAAATTTATCAATGTATGTTATTTTGAAGAAAGATAAAGCACAAAGGAAATGATCATGAAATACCCCATCATGTTTATAAGATAGGCCCCTTAACATTGTGGAGTGTTCGTTTCCATTACTCTTTCTACACACATTTACAAAAAATAGGGTTGATCTAGCTATAATAAATTGCAACGTCTTTGCTAAACCAGATAAAAGGCACTAATCATAAACATTATTTGCCTTATCATTTGGCAATTTTTCCTGTCATCATTTCAATGAATGTATTATTTCGTGACAGCATATATTAAGCACCCCTGTAATACAGGCAGTTCTCTGGTAATTTGGGATCTTCATGGTCTTTCTTGCCTTTCACTCTGATTTTTTAAACAATATATTGCACTTAACATTCTTGCAGGTAACTCCTGCCACACAGTTCTGAGCCAATGGATCCGGCAGGATAAATTTTAAAAAGCATTTGTGTGGAGAAGTAACCAACAGGCAGCAGAACAGAGTGAGAAAACCCTCGGAGGTCAGTAGGAGCCTTTGGGTCTTGCACGTTCCACCATCACCTCCTCTGTTCTTAAGCCCCTCCCTTTTCTTTCTGGACCTCAGGACCTCTGTGCAAGGAGAGAAGCCCAACAAAGATGCAGCAGCCTTTTGCAAGCCTGCCACACCTGCCCCCTGCCTTTCGTGAAAGAGGCTCCTGCAGGAGCCTGTCCTGAACAGAGCCTGGCAGAGCCCTTCAATGTGGAAACCTGGGCATCTCGGTGGGGTGGGAAGCTGCTTTTCCCTGACAGGCTGGGGCAGATGTGACAAAGCTCCCAGAAGCCCTGTTTCTGGGTCTATTTAAACTTCAAAAGGAATAGGAGTCACCCTGCCTGTGAGTTTGGGGCAATCTGGGCTGCCCCACAACAGGTGAGCTGAGTGTGAGAGTTGAAGTTCCTGCTATACAGGGCTTCCCTGGTGGCTCAGCAGTAAAGAATCTGCCTGCAGTGCAAGAGACCTGGGTTCAATCCCTGGGTGGGGAAGATCCCCTGGAGAAGGAAAAGGCTGCCTACTCCAGTATTCTTGCCTGGAGAATCCCATGGGCAGAGAAGTCTGGCGGGCTACAATTCAGGAGGTCACAAAGAGTTGGACACGACTGAGTGATTAATACATACAGACAAATCTTTCTCTCTGGGTAAGTCATATCATCATGTTTCTCATCAAGTTCCAACATGTTAGAAATTTCATAAAATTTGTGTGAAACACAAAGCTGCCCAGGAAGCCCCTAGTCCTGCTGGGGGAAGGAGCTTGTTTAAAAGCTATGGCACAGTAAGCAGGAGCGGAGGTCCTGAGGCATGTCGAGTCTGAGCCTTAAGAAGAGACCTTAAAGTTACTAGTATAAAATTAGCAACAAGGCTTCAGGCTTCCCACGCGGCACTAGTGGTAAAGAACCCACCTGCCAATGCAGGAGATATAAGAGATGTGGGTTTGATCCCTGGGTCAGGAAGATCCCCTGGAGGAGGAAAAGGCCTAGAGAAGCCTATGGACAGAGGAGCCTAGCGGGCTACAATCCATGGGGTCACAAAGAGTCAGATAATGACTGAAGTGACTTAGCACAGCACAGCCACAAGGCTTTACAGGGACCTTTCCTGAGAAGATGTTGATGCTGGCATTTGCTTCTGTGTTTCCCTGGGGGCTTCCCTGGGCCCCTCTCAGAGCTTTCGATTCAAGTAGGTCTGGGGTGGGGCTGAGGAAGTTCATTTCTGAAGAGTTCCCTTTCTGATGCAAATATTCCTGGTCTCCACTTGGAGAGGATTCCCACTTTGAGAACTACTGATTTTTACATCCGGGGAGTGTGTCTCTTTGAGAAAAAGAACGCAGAATTCTTTTTCACATTTTTACAAAGTCTATTTGTTTTTCCACATTTTACAGAGAGACACCACAAGGATCCCTCCCAGGCTCTTGGAAGGGCGGCAGCAAGTGAGGGACACTGAGGTGCCAGTTGCCCTTGGGTGGGAGGGGGGGGTGGTCAGGCCACCACAGGGGGCGCCTGCTCTACTGATACGCAGAGAAAGAGGAGATCGGGTCAATTCTCTTCAAAAACACAACGCTTTCCTTCGCATAGAACACCAGAAGTGGTTGTTTTCTAATAACGTGTACAAGCCATCACTGGGGCACTAAGCTAAGCCTTGGCTGGGGCACTGAGCTAAGGAGCTCAGATATTCTCCTCGCCATGAACTCTGAACTTGGTCAATCATGAAACTCTGTGGGCATCCTTGTCCTCTGTCTCTACAATGGAGGTGACCACGGTACTTCCTTCCCAGCACGGTTTTGAGGAGTCAGCGCCCAGTAAGGGCTGCTGCTGCTGCTAAGTCGCTTCAGTCGTGTCCGACTCTGTGCGACCCCATAGATGGCGCCCACCAGGCTCCCCCGTCCCTGGGATTCTCCTGGCAAGAACACTGGAGTGGGTTGCCATTTCCTTCTCCAATGCACGAAAGTGAAAAGTGAAAGTGAAGTCGCTTAGTCGTGTCCGACTCTTAGCAATCCTGGGGACTGCAGCCTTCCAGGCTCCTCCATCCATGGGATTTCCAGGCAAGAGTACTGGAGTGGGGTGCCATTGCCTTCTCCACAGTAAGGGCTGGCCACTGTTAATATTAGCGGAAGAAGCAGCAGTGTGATATGGCTTAAAGAACTGACTCTAGAGGCGGAGCGCTTGAGTTCAGATCCTGGCTCTCCAACTTGACCGCTGTGCAAGTACAGACAAATGAAGCAACCTCTCTGGGCCTTGTCTTCTCACCTATAAGGTAGGAATAGCATCTCCCTTAGAGTTCTTTGAGGGTGATATGAATAGTGTACAGAAACACGCACAGTGCCCAGTGCACAGCAAGGCCCCAGAAATGCTGGCTGCCGCTGTCATGGTTGCTATGATTTTCTCATTTAAGGACATTGTATTAATCTTCACTGGTTCAGGAAGCCCAGAGGAAGCCCCCTGACTACTCCCATCATCCATTGCAGAACACATGGGAAGGAGTCCATAAAGTTCTTTCAAATCAAAAACAACACTGAGTTGAAATCCCTTTGTCCCATCAATATCAATCATCAGAACTTGTGATTCATTTTGACATGAATTAATAGAAGTAATTTTATGAAAATCAAAGTTCAACTGGCCTGTTTGTGCTTTCTATTGCTTTTCACTCAAATTGTATCTACACATTAGAGTTGGGGGAGGGGGTGTCAGCCAAATTTGCCCTTTAGGTTGAGCAATGAATCAGTCTACCCCTGAATATTGACTTGATGATTTTATTAATTTTTTTTAATGTGGCTGATCTTGAATACATAGATCATAAAAACTAGCAAGGAGAAGGGGAGACAACAGTTTTAGAGGTGGTTGTCATTTCATCAGCCACCAGCCAAGTGGCTGCAGATATGTTGAGACCACCTAATAACTGGCTAACAATTGTCAGTAAGCCTATTAGAGGCTATCTGTAAAATGAATTCAACTACAAAATGTAGAATGTTGAAAGATAGCACAGAACCCTGGCCAAAAAGGGCCATCAGGAGCACCCCTTTGATAAGAGGCTCCTTCTGCCCCATGCCCCAACTTTCTTTCCCTGCTTAATTTCCTCTAAGGGCAACTATTCAGAGGTCACCAGTGAACTCTTCAGTCAACCAAGAGCTTCAGTCTGTTAGAAGCTAGAAAACATCATTTATGCAGAAAAGAAGCAAAAACATGATGAATCTCTCTAAAAGATTTCAAAATTCAAGCCCATTCATTCAAAAGCATGTGTAACAGTTCTAATGGGCCATAAATGATTCCAGCACCAAGACGGAAAGTATTTCATTCAGCACATTTGTGATCATGTACATTGCAAACTGCTTTAAGACCTGTGTTCCCCATCGTGCAAGGCACACAGCATGTGTCCAGTTAACTCTGGCCAAATTTAAATATGCTGGTACCACTTCAGGTACCACAGACTAGAATTATATGGTCACTAACACCATTCTCACTAAGGAAGATATGATACCTGGCATGTGTCTCTTTTACATAAACAGGTCCTGTCTTCACAAGGAGACTGGGAATACCTCCCAGAAAGGGACTACCTAGGAACTAGGACTGTGTCTGGTGGACACCGCCACATCAACAGCCCTAAAGGGTGGACATAGTTCATCATGCTCCACTCATTCTCCCTCTAAACCATACCCATCCTAAAGAAACAAAGTATCATGGCAGCACCGTACGGAGCCTGCTTTCTGCTGGGAATTTTCAGGAAGGTGTTCTAAAAAGCAGATCTTAAAACTAGTCCTTGAAGCATGAATAGGATTGAGGTGGTGGTAAAACAGAAGGAAGAATATTCCAAGCAGAGTGAACACCGTGAACAAAAACTAGTTTGAATATCAGGCACAAAAGTGCAAATCACAGTGTATCTTCTGCTGTTCCGTCATTCAGTCAGGTCCAGCCCCATGGACTACAGCACTCCAGGCTTCCCTGTCCATCACCACCTCCCAGAGTTTGCTCAAACTCATCCTTTGAGTCGGTGGTGCCATCCAACCATCTCACCCTCTGTTGTCTCCTCTCCTTCTGCCTTCAGTCTTTCCCAGCATCAGTGTCTTTTCCAATGAGTTAGCTCTTCACATCAGGTGGTCAAAGTCTTGGAGCTTCAGCTTCAGCATCAGTCTTCCCAATGAATATTCAGGGTTGATTTTCTTTAGGGTTGACTGGTTTGATCTCCTCGTAGTCCAGGGGACTCTGAAGAGTCTTCTCCAAAACCATAGTTCAAAAACATCAATTCTTTGGCACTGAACCTTCCTTATGGTCCGACTCTCACATCCATACAGGATATATACCCCCAAAGAATTAAAACAAGGATGCAAAAAGATTATTTTTCTTCCATGTTCATGGCAAAGTTAATCACAGTTGCCAAAAGGTGGAAATTGACAGATGAATGGATTAAAAAAAAAATGCAGTCTATACATACAACATAATACTATTCAACCTTAAAAAGGAAGGCGTTCTGACACATATTATTACATGGATGAATCTTGTGGACATTATGCTATCTGAAACAAGCCTATCATGAAAGGACAGCTATTGTATAGCTCTGCTCATAGAGTAATATGACAATATTAGACATATGACCACACCTACAGTAATCAGATTCAGAAACAGAAAGAAGATGGGGCTTACTAGGGCTGGGGGAGCAGGGAAATGGAGAAATATTGTTTAGTACTTACTGAGTTTCAGTTGTAGGAGGTGAAGGGTTCTGGAAGCAAATAATGGTGACGGACGGTTGCACAACAACATGGGTTACTTAATGCCACTGAATTATACACTTAAAAATGATGAAGTTGGTAAATTTTATGTTCTATGTACTTGACCACAATAAAAATAATTTTTAAAGTACAAACCAAAACCCATCACAACAATGCTCTGAATTCAAACATTAACTTTTAACTACTTAGGCATTTACACTCTCAAAAATATTGGACGTTATGTTTGCATTGTGCAAATTTGAAATATTAATATGACATTAATTTGACATATCAAATTTGGGAAACATGAATCTCCCCTAAAATTTGGTACATCAAGAACCATATAATTTTAGGGTTCAAGTGCCAAATGAGCTACAAACTCATGGCAGCACTGAGAAACAAAAATTCCCATCATCTTTGTCAAAAATTTCTCAATTGTACTGCACATGCCTTTAGTGAACATTGAATTATTATTTTTATTTTTTATTTTTTGTTAATTATTGAATTTATTATTTTTTTATCTATCTATTTATTTATTTATTTATTTTTTTTCATCTCAGGTGTACATGAGTTCCCAATCTTGAACCCCCCCCCCNGCCTTTAGTGAACATTGAATTATTATTTTTATTTTTTATTTTTTGTTAATTATTGAATTTATTATTTTTTTATCTATCTATTTATTTTTTTATTTTTTTTTTTTCATCTCAGGTGTACATGAGTTCCCAATCTTGACCCCCCCCCCCCCACCTCCCACTCCACACCAACTCCCTGGATCATCCCCGTGCACCAGTCCCAAGCATCCTGTATCCTGAACCGAATATAGACCGACGGTTTCTCACACGACAGCACACGCTTCAGTGCCATTCTCCCAAACCTCCCCCCGCCTCAAAAGTCCAAAAGTCCATTCCATGCATCTGTGTTTCTTTTGCTGTCTCGTATACAGGGTTATCATCACCATGTTTCTTTATTCCATAAATATGAGTTAGTATACTGAACATTGAATTATTATTTTTAAATACACGGTCATAACTTTTAAATTTTTCTTATGCTATTTATTTGAAATTCAAGCTCTTACATGGTAGTATCAGCACTAATTCTGAAAAAAAAATGAAAATAAATAAATCTGGAAAAGAACTTAGAAGTGGCACCATCTTAAGAATCAAGTGAATCGTTTATCAATGATTTCTCTGTCTTTTTAGGCTACAAGATATATATATATATTTGTAAATTGTAAGCCCTGTCTCCTTCAATTTGTTTGTTCTGAGAACACATCCCCATGACTCTAAATTATTTTGGAAATAAATGTCTATACAAAATGCTATTTACAGGGAATGCAACTACCTTGTATTATGAATTTCCAGTTTCCCTTTGAGAAGTGTTATCACTGGACGCTCAGAAGATGTCTCGAGTCTGCTGGTCTGCAGGCCTCCTTTGCTATTACAGTGACTACAACCGTCTCATCACCACACTAAGTATCTGCAGAGCCTCCTCATCCCAGGCACGGTGCCCATTTGCTCAAAGATGATCATGTCTCTGAGAAGCGGGTCCAGGATGGGCCCCTGCTGCCTTCTAAGCACCCAGCCTAGGGAGCCTTCTGCTGGACGGGGATGTGTGGGTGGCTGGAGGCTGCCCCCAGAGGCTGAGAAACAACCTCCACTCCCACACAGATTTTACCTCCTGAAACCAGTCTTGAGAAATGGTCATAGTATTGAGCCTTGGGTCACTGAAAACTCTCAGAGGTGTCAGAATCATTCAATCATTGGTCCACTGGAGAATGGAATAACTTCATCCTGTAAGTATACATGGTCCCAGAAGAAGATATGAATATGAGAAGAAATGGGTACAAAAGATGGACTATTCCAAGACATGTGTGTCTATCAGATAAAGAGAAGAAAACCGAGGGCTGGAAAAACATTGTCAAACATACTAGAGCCATATAAAACATGATGCCTCTTATCAAATACACATTTTTGCTCTTCGAACCTTTCCAGCAGGGACACAGTCTGTCTCAATGCCTGCGCCAAGGTCGGTCTGTGAAAACAGGGTAGTGAATAACAGAGGGAAGTTTCCTACCACTCTCCCAATCCTGGAAAGAGACCAAGAGCATTGTGAGGAAGGGGGCATCCACTGAGGCTGTCAGGAGTGCTGCGGCCTCAGAGGCCAGCTCCGTGGCCCATTTTCACAATATTACTTGACCCCATTTGCCAGAACAAACCAGAAATTTGAGCTCGGAAGGTTGCTTTCCATTTCAGCCAGTGTCTTCTAGGGGTGATAAACGCACGGGCAGCTGCCAAGGACCTCTGAAGAGGTGGGGCTCCTAGCATCCTTGTGGAAAGACTTCCCCAAGTCAGTGCTCAAAGGTTTACCCCCAAACACACACACACACACACACAAAATCCTCCCAGAAAGAACAGGATAGCAAGAATTAGATGGAATAAAATTATAATGCTAGAAGAAGCATCCCTGCCATAACAAAGATGCATCTGGAAGTCAGGCCAAAGAATCTGTTCCGATTACTGCCTCCTACAGAGGTCTAGGTGGGAGACGAAAACCTCTGGCTTTCCATCTGTCTCCAGACTGTAATGGATGTAAAGAGGGAAAAGAAGTGTGCTGTGTCCCTAACTCAGTTCTTCTCGGGTTTTATGTTTAATGCCAATACTCCTTTTATGTCTTCCAGCCACACAAAATGGTACTTATTCATGAGCTCTCAAATTACATAAAGAGAGATCTGAAGAGTAGAAACTAAACCGTCCAAGGCAAGCCTGTGGCGTTGTGGCTCTGAGAACAGAATGGCATCTGTCTGCAAGCGAGGAGGGCCTGCTTGCTGCAGCCATGGAAACCATAGCCAGGGGAGAGGGAGAAGATGCCAGAATAAGCAGGTAAGGTGATGCGGAAAAGGAAAAATCCTCAGAAGGAAGATGCTCAGCATCCCTGAACACACACATACACACACACACACACACACACACACACCCTTCCCTGGTACCCTAAACCACGCAACTCTCATCTCCCAGTTATAATGCTGAGGTATAAAATCTTAGTTTCCCACATTAGCAAATGTGTTTCTGTTTGTACATGTATATGTCTATGCATATATATATATATATATATATATTAGCTTAATAAATAAAAACAAATAATTTTGCAACATGTAGAAGTCCTGGGCCTTCAATCCGTTATGCTGATCCTCTGAGCATCCTCCTCCTTTCCAGATGGTACCAATTAAGAGCAAGACCCTCATCCTAACAGATGTTAAGCAAATAAACCCAATCTGAGGCTTTAATGAACAAACCCAGACACATTTACTATACCCAAGAGAAGCGAAAATAAATATAATGTATACAGGGGGCCACTTGGGTTAACTTGCAGCTGACTGGGGCTTTGACCTGTGGCTGTGATTAGTTTCAACTTTTCTCACGTATTTGTAATTAGCACAAGAAAGGCTGAGACACTGTGGAACACAGTCCTAACCTTGGAATCCTCCCACTCCCTTTATTTTTCCTTCATGTTGTTTGGAGAGGCAATTTCCATCTCTAAAATACTTTGCTTTGCTTCCACTGGAATGGGAAGCATTGCTTTTTAAGATTCTAATCAATAATGATCAGCAACTAAGTGTGCAGCTTGTTCTTTGTCAAGAAAATATGTCAATTTCGGGCCCCTTTGGGCTCTCAGTGAGTAGATGAGTACAACTTACACGCAGGTTGTGTCTCAAAGGGCTACATTTAGGATGACTGTGCACAGTGGAAACACACCTCAGGCCTTTGAACCACCTCCCAGGGCCCCTCTGAGCCCTTACATTTTCCTGAACAACAGGTGGCAGTAAAGACACACATTCTGCAGGAGCTAATTAAGGTTTTCTGTTTCAGACGGGGTTGCACAAATGCTGCTTAAAAGAAAGGACTGGTAGTTTAAAACACACACACACACACACACATACACAACCTGATTCAAGTTTCTCTGCACACGCTGTTCTGTTTCTGCATATGTTGCACCTAGATGTTCCATCCCCACCAGCTCCTTGTCTTATTTAAAGAACTCACCTTGCAATAAAAATAGTTTCCTTATTGTGGAGACCTCAGCATTGGCAAACAACAGACCTCTAACCACTGACTCCCCTGACACACACAAGCACGCACACAGATGCACACACACACACACACATTAACGCCTAACACATCTAAGAGAGCCTGAGCTTGTCAAAAGCACAGATTCCAAAGCAGCAAAGCCAAGGGTGGCTTTGTGAGAAAGCTGCCATATTATGGGAACATTTGGTTTCTGAACTGCCTTAAAATGGTGACCTTTTTTCTAGTGCCAAATAAACATTCGGCAAGCTGCACTGGTGTGGAACAAAAGTATTATCCGATAGTTGATCACGTGGATCAAAGAACTGCCTCTTAGATCCTTTCCTCATTTTTGACCAGAAAAAGGCATTTATTTGAATTCTGAGAGGAAACCAGTCCACTTCACTTTTAATGTGCATTTCACTTTAAAAATATATATATATTTTAAGAGTACACAGCACACAGCTCTCCTCTGAAAAGAGAGAGAGAGACAGACTTAATAAAACACCAAGTCCCAGGGAATCTACATGACTAATTTTGTATTAAAAAAATACTGAAGACGTCTGTTCCAGTGGGAACTGTCCCCAACTATTAGTAATTGCAAACATTAGTCATGAAGACACGGAAAATACAATCTGTAGCTCATCTAGTACATTTCGCCCCAAAATAAAATCTATGGAACTCGGTATCACCCACTTTGCTGCAGTGTG
The DNA here is from genome assembly GCA_006410615.1 of Neotragus moschatus. Lineage (NCBI taxonomy): Eukaryota > Metazoa > Chordata > Mammalia > Artiodactyla > Bovidae > Neotragus > Neotragus moschatus. Next base: position 534,929 of record SJYA01002593.1, on the reverse strand, counting down.
CCACCCAGTAATGCAGTCCAATTTTGTAGGCAAATATGCCCTGTTTTACTGATTCACCAAGTTCTCCCGGCAGCTCTTTGTGAGCAGCTCTCTCTGCACTGAGCAGGACCACGTGGCCAGGCTTCTTATTCTTCTATTCTGTGTAGCCTGAAATCATAGAGATAAGCTCTGCTTTTATTACTATGGATTCAAAGGAAAGAAAGCCTCCCTCTGGTGCCTCAGACAGTAAAGAATCTGCTTGCAATGCAAGAGACCAGTGTTCAATCCCTGAGTCGGGAAGATCCCTTGGAGAAGGGAATGGTAACCCACTGCAGTATTCTTGCCTGAAGAATCCCATGGACAGAGGAGCCTGGTGGGCTACAGTCCATGGGGTCACAAAGAATCAGACATGACTGAGCAATGAACACAAATGAAAGGAAAGAAGACCTTTAAGAGTGTTAGCGGACGTGTAAATAATCAGCAATGAAGTTTGTTATTTTGCACTTTTGTGTCTCGGTTGCCAGAAAGTACAGGGGACCCTTCCTCATGGGTTACTGTGAAACCTCCCAAGCTCACAGAGAATGAACATGTTAAAGTTTTCCCAACATTCATCTGACTTCGTCTTGCCAAGTGCAAAGTAATTGTCCTTAGAGCCAATTTCTCCAGCCGTGTTCACATTCCACGCATGCGCCAAGCCAGAAATGAAGCCCTTTTAAGTCTTCCCTCCGCCTCCCCAGTATGTCTATCTACAAAATGACCCATGATTCTTGCCCGACTTTCTAAATATAGTACTTGACGAAGTAACTCCTATTCATCCTTCTAGATTTACTAAGGCGTCAGTTCCTCCCCCAAATTGGCTCTTCTTTCCTGCACCTAAATCAAATCCTGCTTCAGGGGCTTTCCATAATCCACGTTGCTCATCTCCATCACAGCAAAGTCACAATTTATGATAATGGTCTAGTTACAGGCCTGTCTTCTGTAAGGAATTGTGAGCTCCTTGAAGAACATAACTGTATCGTTTTTCTTTCTCTCCTCCATGTGCCCAAACCAGGTGTTTGGCAGATGGTTGGAGGGTTGGCTGTGTGGGTAGAGGGACCATTAGGAGCATCCCAGCAAGAGGGCCCTGGTTTCCCCTGTCCTGCAGACTTGCCAAGGACATCCATCTACATCACAGCTGTCACGAGGCCGTTCTTTTCAGCCACATCGCTTGGACAATTCTTAAGAACAAATTATTATTTTTTTAAGCAAATTTAATTTACATTCAAAGACAGTCTCTGAACACTAACCCTTGAAGGAAGTCTCTAGGAAACAGCTCTAAATCATGAAAGACTTGTCTCTGAAGCTGGACCACATTTAAATTCCAAATCAAGCAGCCTGCTCTTCTGCCCCCATTTCTTTATGTCGCCAACAAACATAGCTCTACTGTCGTCTCAAAAGCCTGGCTTGAATTCTTACAGGTGAAACGTGCCTGCCTAAGCAATTAGAGGCACTTGATCTACTGAGATTAATGGCCTCTTTGGGGACCCGGAATAATTTAAATCCCAAAAGGAGGAGGCCAAAACGTTCACCAGCAGAAACCCTTCATCCCTCACCATACACTTAAAATGCCAGCAGTCAGTTCTGGTGGGTGCCTTACACACGATCCAAATAGAGTTAGCAGATAAAATACAGGATCCTCAGATACATTAGTCTCAGATAAATAATAAATAGTTTTTGTAAGTATGACCCACTCAACATTTGAGATGTACTCACACTAAAAAAAAAAAAATTATTCATTGCTTACCTAAAACCCAAATGTCAGTGGGTGCCCTGCATTTTTGTGCACTAAATCTGCAGTCCTAGCTCAAAGCCGCAGCGTCCGGTGTCTCATCTGAAATTTCTATATCACCGAGAGTTAAAAGCAAAGTTCTGGCATCTGACTTGGTCTTGCCATGTGGAAAGTAATTGTCCTTAGTGCTCTGTCCACACTGACCATCCCTGAGAGAGGCTGAAACCCTCTCTGCCCTCCTAGCACCTCCAAAGCCAGCTTGAGCTCATGAAATTGGAATGTGTTTGCTGATGTAAGCCACCCTAAATTCTCCCCAAACTGTCATCCGAGAATCACTAAAAATGAAAATCCCAACAACAATCCTGTGCATAGCCATGCAAATGGAAAAACTCCAGGGAAATATGCAGAACCTTTTTTTATAATCATGTTAGGTTTTGTGACCACAGTTCCTGTAATCACATGGCAGTCTCTAGACACTCTTTACGCCTATTATCTTCTCTGGCTCCCAGTACAAACGTGCAGGGTCTGGACTAGGGGAAGGCGAAGAAGGCGTGTAGAGTGCATGGGTTAAGGAGGGCATGGAGTCCCAGGCCAGGTGTGGAACCAGCACTTGAGAAGGAAGCCTCTAATTTTATGCCCTGGGAGCCTCACCTTCCTCTCCACAATCCTGACCCTGTGAATACAAGTTATTGCTCTTCAACCTGAATGGTTTGGGAGGCAAAAAAAAAAAAAAAGAAGAAGAAGAAGAAGATCATTTCTACTACCAGCATCAGGGCTATCTCTAGGTGGGAACAATTCCAATATGTGAGGAAGGGGGTTCCAATCTTTAGCAAACACATTAAATAGCTCTTCAAGGACAGAGAAATGTAGTAACCAGCATGAAGTCCTCCACACAAAGTCCCTGTCTTCCTCACCTCCTGGAACACAGGAACATATGGGTTCACTGGCTGGGGTTGTGGGAACAAAGCAGTGCCGATGCGGGGGCTTATGCAATAGGGTCTGTCACACAACTTCTGACGCCGGAAGCCTGAGAACAAAATGTCCACAGGCTTGGTTTCTCCTGAGGGCTGTGAGGGGCAATCTTTGCCGGCCTCTGTCCCGGCTTCTGGTGGCTCGCTGACCACCTCTGGCACCGTGCCTTGCTGAAACATCATCCAGCCTCTGCCTTCATCACCGCGTGACCCTCTCCCTGTGTGCATGTCTATCTGCAACTTCCCTGTGTTCGTGGCACCAGCTGTATTGGGTTAAGATCCACCCTCATGACCTCATTTTAACCTGTATGTGTGTGCTCAGTCTTCCAGTCGTGTCCGACTCTTTGGGACCCTGTAGACTGATTTTCTAGTCAAGAATACTGGAGTAGATTGCCATTTCCTCCTTCAGGGGATCTTCCCGACCCAGGGATCAAACCTGTGTCTCCAGCATCTCTCGCACTGGCAGGCAGATTCTCTGCCACCGGTGCCACCTCTGAGTTTCCTAAGGACCCTACCCCAAATAAGATCACATTCTGAGGTCCTGGGGGTTGGAACACCAACACATGAATTTGAGTGCACTTCAATGAACCCGTAATAGGGTGTCTCTACACAGATTGGTCAAGGACACTGGTTGACACTCAGGGCCCCTCGGACAGGTGACCATTTCCCTCAGATTTCTTTATTGTCTGTGTGTATCGTGCTATCTTCCCTCCAACCCCAAACTAACACCTTTCTCCAAAGATCCCCTGGAGAAGGCAAGGGCAACCCACTCCAGTATTCTTTCCAGGAGAATCCCACGGACAGAGGAGTCTGGTGGGGTACAGTCCATGGGGCTGCAAAGAAACACAACTGGAGCGACTTGGTGTGCACCAATCACGGTACGTATTGTACACCGTCTATGCACACCTGTGTGCCCCTCTCCGCAGAAGATGGCCCTAGAGCAGCAGAAAAGACATGCTAACCCACCCTGGCTCTGTGAGTGACCGCGCTCAGCATGCGGACGCCCCCGAGACTCGCTCGTCCTCACTACTGCGGCGCCGGAACTTAGTGACTTCAGGAAAACTTCCTTCTCATAAGTTTTTTTTTTTTTTTCTTTTCCTTGTTTGTTCCTGGGAAAATGGAATTAAAGAATCAAAGTCTCAAATCTCAGAACGTTTTATTTTTTTTCAGAAGCGATGAGAAAAGCGATGACCAGCCCTCCCTCCCTGGTCGCAAGGGAGATTGGTGGAAGTCGGTTCATGCCCGCATTTGGGCCAGGTCTCCCGAGGATAGTTAGCACAGGGGGCGAGGGGACCAGGCCAACGTCTGAAGGGTCAGCTACAGTTCCTTTCAACCACGTGACAGGCATGGAGCATCCGAAGCAGGAGGGCTGCAGTTTATGACCATCCCAGGAGAGCAGGAAGAGAGGTCAAGGGGGAGGGGAAAAGAAATAAAGGCGGGGCACACTGCACTGGAAAGTATGAGTTTGAGATAAGATTCTTTCCCAGCATTGCTGTGTGACCTCGAGAAAAGCACTTCACTTCTGTGCTGTGCTTACCCCGCCAGGCTCCTCTGCCCATGGAGATTCTCCAGGCAAGAATACTAGAGTGGGCTGCCACGCCCTCCTCCAGGGGATCTGCCAAACCCAGGGACGGAACCCAGGTCTCCCGCATTACAGGTGGATTCTTTACCGTCTGAGCCACCAGGGAAGCCCAAGAATCCTGGAGTGGGTAACCTTTTCCTTCTCCAGTGGATCTTCCCAACCCAGGGATTGAACCTGGGTCTCTTGCATTGCAGGCGGATTCTTTACCAGCTGAGCCACCAGGATAGCCCACTTAACCTCTCTGCATCCCACGTTCCCTGTTTATAAAGTGAGACAATGACAGCCGCCCCTCAGGTTTCTGGAACATCATTATGAAACGCCTCACAGTTCGGCAGGCCTAATCCAAGAGATTCCCAGGGTCCGCTCCCTTTCTGACTTCTCTGAAGGACTTTTCAGAGGAGACGCCTTCCTAACAGAAGCTTCCGGAGGAGACTCCTTCCTAACAGAAGCTTCCGGAGGACGGGGGACAAACAGCGGAAGGCCTGGGCGGGGGAGGCGGAGAAGCACTGAGCTTCGCGGGCAGGTGGTGCTGTCCATGGTCCTCCCTCCACGGCGGGGAGAAGGGGCTGAATAAAGGGGCAGCGGGGACTAGGGGCCAAGGGCGCAGCGAGCTTTCCAGAAGCGTGCGCAATGAGAGCCGAGGGTGCTGAGCAAAGTCTCCCGTCTGTGGCAAACGGCGTCCCCGGAACGTGGGCGGTTTTCACAACCCGGGGAAAGCAGGCGCGGGGCGAGCGCGGCCCGGCGCCCGACCGACGCCAGGTGGCGCCGCGCAGCCAAGCAGCCGAAGGCGGCGGCCGGGAGGGGCGCGGTCCTGCAGGGCGACCGCTCTCCTCCTCGGAGACACAGATTCCTTGCCTTCCCGTTAGCATTTGCTGAAATCAACATCTTGTATTTTTTAACATTCGACCCCCAACAGAGATGTACAAGCGAAATGTGATGTACGCAAGTCTGACGCTTTTGTCAGTCTTTCCTTAGTTAAAAAGGGATTTGAACTGCTTAGGAGGAAATCAAAACGATATGAAATTATTCTCAATTGTTACTCTGGCCTGTGGGTAAAGTCTGAGTTGAACAATTAACATTTATAAGGTGGAATGTAAAAAACATAAAGAACTAGCTAAAAATAAAAAATCATATGGCAATGAAATGAATCGTAACCCACGCTGTGACCCAGGAATTCCACTCTTGGTGGTGGAAGTGTTGGTGTCCAAAAACAACGTGCGGGCAGCAAGAGTGCTCAAATAAGATTCATTCATAATAGCCCAAACCTGGAAACAATCCAAGCGTCTGTCAACAGAATGGATGGACAAATTGTGGTATATTCATACCACAGAGTCGCTCTCAGAAATAAAAAAGGATGATCCGTTGATACTGACAACAGCAGGGCTTCACGGAAAGCGAAAGCAGCCAGGTACCAAACACTAACACTGAATGTCCCGTGGTCCCATCTTGATGAAGTTCTGGGAGAGATGCTCAAATCTACAGTTATAGGGAGCAGTCCAGCGGGGCCTCTGGGGGTGACGGCTGCCTGGAAAGGGGCACGACAGAACTTTCTGGAACAACGGAAACGTTCTAGTTCTTGATTCCAGTGTTGGCTACACAGGTCCGCATAAGGGTGTACGTATTCATGGCATGCACTTCGGTAAAATGTGTGCGACTCACTACAGGAAATTATACCTCAATTAAAAAAAAAAAAAAAAGAGGGAGGAGAGAAAAAGGAAGATTATTTCCACTCCTGCCTTTCCTGTGTGTTCCTATATCCATTTTACAGTTTCAGTATGTTTTCCTCTAATGTGAAGAATATGGCCTATTTCTGGCTTCTGTCCCTCCTGTTCCATTTTTTTTAAGTAATTTAGCTAAAGACTTCATTAGTTTTCTTTTAAGTGCTTATGCTCCCAGCTAATGAATTGTCCAAAGCCTCATCACACAATTTGCGTTTCACTCATTAGAAACTTAACTGTCAAGCCCTTAAAATGATCCTTATTGTTTCTGCTAATCGCTCTTAGGAAGAGCGCTGGAATTATATGTGGTTTACTAGACACACAACAATAATGACGGACAAATAAAGTTGTTTCCCTGAAGTTGTTCCTCAGATGCAGGAAGGGGCATGGTTAGGCAATGCTGCCCTGGGCACCTCTGAAAGGAACAGAAGCAGGCTTCTCTGGGTACCTCGACTTGCCAGTTTTGTCTTCAGTCTCTCTTTGCCGCTCCCCTCAGGCACCTAGGGCCTCCGGAGAGCATTTTACTTCTTGCCGCCATCCTAATGCCCCCTACAGAGAATCTGGTGTTGGTCGTTACTTCCCCGATGAGATGCCAATTGGAGCTCCACTTGCCAGTCCTCCCCAGGATCAGGGATTCAAGCGTTGGAGAGTCACAGTCACTGTGTTCAGGGACCAGGCACCGGGCACCGGGGTTTGTAATCAAGAATTTTAAGGGCAGCGGTGTAATGTGAGTGCTTGGAACAAGATACCTAACAAGGGGCATATGGGGGCCAAGCCCAAACTAAAGACCCAAGAGCAGGGGCTAAGGTGGAACGCTATTCCTCCGCCCAGAGGGAGGGAGCCTTTTCCCCATATCATCCAGCTATACTCAGAGATGAAGAAGGCAATAGCGACCCACTCCAGTATTCTTGTCTGGAAAATCCCATGGATGAAGGAGCCTGATAGGCTGCAGTCCATGGGGTTGCTAAGAGTTGGACACAACTGAATGACTTCACTTTCACTCTTCACTTTCATGCATTGGAGAAGGACATGGCAACCCACTCCAGTGTTCTTGCCTGGAGAATCCCAGGGAGGGAGGAGCCTGGTGGGCTGCCGTCTATGGGGTCGCACAGAGTCGGACATGACTGAAGCGACTTAGCTGCAGCAGCAGCAAACCCAGAGAAACTGTGTAATCTGCACAAGTCACTGCTGAGGCTAGCAATGCCCCAGATGTGGCTTCTGGAAGACTGCCTGCTCTTCCCGTCAGCACCCCCACTTTGAGTGTCCAGCTGTGATGAATGAGAGGATGTGGATGGTCCACTCATCTCCACACGGAACTTACATCCTAACCAAGGAGGGTACGATGATGCCGGGAAGCTAAGCCCTCTCCATCATACCCCCTTTGGGAAGCCCCCTCCTGTTTGGCCGTTCCTCCGAAAGGCCATTTTTGATTCTCATCCTTTGAGGTGGGAGACCCTCTCCCTCCAATGGCCTCCAAAACACAGTCCTTGGATCAAGTTTCATCATAATTATCACACATGCAGAGTTTGTATGCACACATAGGTATACTGCAGACTTTAGAAAAAATCATCACAACGACTCAGGAAGGTTGCAGCCTCAGTTTCCTCATTATAAGATAAGAATAACAAAGGTGTCCACCTTCAGGGGTTGCTGTGAAGATGAAATAAAGAATGCTCATTTATTTAATACCCCTGAGATATTCCATTTTGCTAAGAATTGGGGGTACCACTTCCACTCATGCACACTGATTACAGAGGTGAAGACAGACGAGAAGAGTTCGATCGGCACCCAAATCTCAGGATGGTCAACAGCCTCCCACCAGGCCCATGGAAGCTTGTTTAGGCTCCTCCCATAGAAATCTACATGAGACTTACATGCCTCTGCTTCTGGATCATCTCCCAGTCACCTCTCCACATACCTCTTATGGAAGACACTAGTTATGTAAAAAGAGAGTCAAAATGTACAGAATTTTAAGGGAGGGGGCTCACAAGGGAGAGGGTATATACATAAGATTATGACTGGTTCACATTGTCGTAGGGCAGAAGTCAATGTAACCCTGTAAAACAATTTTCTTCCAATTTAAAATAATTTTTAAAAATAAAAGTAAATATGTAGAACTTTCAGTTCAGTTGCTCAGTCATGTCCAACCCCTTGTAACCCAATGGACTGCAGCATGCCAGGCTTCCTTGTCCATCACCAACTCCTGGAGCTTACTCAAACTCATGTCCATTGCCTTGGTGATGCCATCCAACCATCTCATCCTCTATCATCCCCTTCTCCTCCTGCCTTCAATCTTTCCCAGCATCAGAGTCCTTTCAAATGAGTCAGTGAAAACATCAGGTGGTCAAAGTATTGGAGCTTCAGCTTCAGCATCAGTCCTTCCAATGAATATTCAGGACTGATCTCCTTTAGGATGGACTACTTTGATCTCCTGGCAGTCCAAGGGATTCTCAAGAGTTTCCTCCAACACCACAGTTCAAAAGCACCATTTCTTCAGTGATCATCTTTCTTTATGGTCCAACTCTCACATCCATACACGACTACTGGAAAACCCACCTTTGACTATGTGGACCTTTGTCAGTAATGTCTCAGTTTTTTAATATGCTGTCTAGGTTTGTCATAGAAGTTTATGGTGAGTAAAAGTGTCAGTAATGAACATCCTTGTCTTATTTCTGATCTCAGAGGTAATACTTTCAGCCTTTCCTTATTGAGTAAGATGTTTGCTGTGGGGTTGTCATATATGGGCTATACTATGCTGAGGTATCCCACTTCTGGAGAGTTTATATCTTAAGTGGGTGTTGAGTTTTGCCGAAAACTTTTTCTGCATCTATTGAGATGATCATACGGTTTTATTCTTCAATTTGTTGATGTGGTGCATCGTGTTGCTTTGCAGATACTGAAAAATCCTTGCATCCTTGGGATAAACCTTACTCGATCATGGTGTATGAGCCTTTTAATACACTGTTGGATTAGGATTGCTAGTATTTTGTTGAGGATTTTTGCATCTATGTTCACCAGCTATATTGACATGTGATTTTATGGAATTCTTTGGGGGTCCAGTGGTTAGGACTCAGCATTTTCACTGCCATAGCCAGGGTTCAGTCCCTGGCTGGGAGAAATGAGATTTCCCAAGCCACGTGACATGGTCTATTGTTATGTGTCTACAATTTAAAAAAACTATTTCAAGACCTCAAAATGCTTGAAATGATTGCCTTTCAAAAATGAAATCACGAGGGACCCGTTTTCTTCCGCTTTTTTTCTTTTCCTCCAGCTTCATTTTTAAATAAGTACATATTATTTTTGTAATTTTTAAAACGTAGCGTAGTTTAAAAATTCAAGCAAGTTTTGTGACACTAGTGGAACAAAGATCACTACTTCTGCCCTTCCTGCCTTGGCCAAGAAATACTCTCAGAATATGGGCGTCTAAGGCTGAGGTTGGGGCTCTAGTGCATCTGACCTTCTTGCAAAAATTAAATGGCAGTGGGGGAAAGCTGGACCTTCCACACAAAGTCTCACCAAGGTTTTTATTGCTTATTGGCAAACCTGGCTTTATATATTTTATTTGCTTTACCCACTTTTTAAAAATTTTCATTTATTTGAAGTGGACAATTTTGCCACATAAAACTAAAATAATGACCTGACCATCAGTGATGACCTAGATTAGTCCAAGTGAAGACATGAAAAATGTCAAGGGCACAATGCCACAGCACAAAAACAAAGCTTCTGTGGGGCCGCCCATGGGCTTCTCAGGTGGCATTAGTGGTAAAGAACCTGCCTGCCAGTGCAGGTTAGACGTAAGAGATGCAGTTTCCATCCCTGGGTCAGGAAGATCCCCTGGAGGAGGGCATGGCAACCTACTCCAGTGTTCTGGCCTGCAGAATCCCATGGACAGAGGAGCTTGGCTCCTACAGTCCATGGGGTCTCAAAGAGTTGGACAAAACTGAAGCGACTTCGCATGCGCACACACGGGGACCCCTGCAGATCCGTGAGGACTGTGTGAACACGCTCCACAAGGGTAAGAATGAGCTTGAGGAGTGAGTTTGATAGTGTGCAGCCCTCCAAGTAAAACTAGAACCCACGGACTGCTGGGCTGAGACCTCACCCTGCTCAGCCCATGCCCGCCAGGTCTGTCGGGGGAGCTGGACCTGGAACTTCCAAGAGCGGAACACAAGCCCTCACGCCAGAACTACTGACCAGATCTACCAGTTGGCAGATCCTGGTGATGCAGAGGCCCATCAGCATATGAAAGCGCTGCCACAAGCAGCTGGCCCATGGGGGTGCTCGCCCACTGATCATCAGGCCTGCGTATCCATGCATTGGCATACTGGCTTCTCACACCCTCCCCCAACCCCACAGCAGAGGAATAGGATTGATGCTACAGGCCCTGTTTTACAAAGGAAGAGAATGGTTCAGGAGGATAAGTGACTAGAGCAAAGCCCTCTAGCTTGTTGGTTAGGGAGCAGCCCTGGGGCACCAGTCTTTGACTCCACCTTCAGGAGTCTCTCCACTACACATGCCTGCGTCTTTGTGCTGGACTTCAGCTCAGGGAATCAGGTCATGTCAGTTACAGATGGCCCATGCTTGTCCTTGTAGAGGGTTTCCATTGATGGCACCATGACTTTTCCTGTTCTAACCATCTTTTTCTCATTTACACTCTATGTCCAAGGCTGTCCATGCCTTTGGGTGGAGTGAGGCAAGTTCACTCTCTCACAAACATCTACTGAGAACCCAATAGGTGGACTCTGAAACACTTTAATGAGAATAACAGAGGCTGCAGCTTGTTCCAAAATACCCATTCCATCTTCTTTCTCAGTAACAAAGCCCCAGCTTTAATTGAGGTGGTATTGTACCTGGGTAAAGACTATCTCCACACCTGCCTTGTAGCTAGACATAACCATGAAATCAAGTATAATGAGAGAGAAGCACACATTACTAGTGAGGATTACAACAAAGTTATTTAAAGGAGAGACAAATGGCTGTGCAAAATCTTTTTGCTTTTCTTTACTGCTTCCTGTTCCCATCTAGATTGTGGATGTAATGGCTGGAGCTCTGGCAGCTATTCGGTCACAGAGTGACCTCATGGATCAGAGCCAAGGACTAGGAATGAGAGCAGTTCTTGCTGCTGGTTCTCCCGTGGATGTCTGGAACCCTCATACCAGCTCTGGTTATTGCTCTCTGGACTGAGATACGTAAGAAAAAATATCTTCTTACCTTATTCTTCTGAGTGTCTGCTGTGGCACTCAAATACATTTTCTAACTGACACAGCAAACAAGACCAACATACCCTGATTATCCAGAGGTTAGAGGCGCAACAGCTGGAACTAGTGCAACATAACAAACATAAGATAGGAGATTATAGAAGCCATAAATCCAGGGAACCAGTGAGATACAGGAATATTTCTCCAGAGAAGTAACATCTAACTAACCAAGGGCTGGACTTAGCCACACAGAGAGGGGAGAGGAGAATGTTCCAGGAGAAGAAGAAGCATGTGTAAGGACTCACTGTTGTGAAATTTATCACAACGTTGATAGAAGTTGTTGAAGGCCTTTAAGAAAGAATGCTCATGTTAGAAAAATCCCTCTGGTTGTTATGCTGAGAAACTAAAAAGGCAAGTGTGAAAACAGGAGGCCAGTTGGGAGGCTAGTGCAGTAGCCTGGGTGAGACACCCAGGCAGCCGGGGGACTGGCAGTAAGAGGAGAGCATCTGAGTGAAGCTCAGCAGATAGACTTAGCAGGACGCATACAGGAAGGGGAAGAGTCAAGAGGGGCTCCGTGTCCTGGTTTTGTTTACCAAGCAAGAACTTATGAGGGTGTCTCAGAAGAGACCCCCATCCATGTCCTCTGCATGCCTTTGGTCTGTAGAAAAACTTTAGCCTCCTAGGCCTTCCCCAAGTTCCAAAGAATACATTTAATCTGAGAAATGAGAAAATGCAGAAAGAAAAGAAAACAGCCAAGCAAGACAAAATAATACTTTAACCGTTAAAGTCAAGGACTTTAGTTCTTCCTCAAGGACTATAGATAATATTCTGGAACATGTCTTTTAAGCTGTTTTTCAGACACTGAAACTCCCACCAAATAGAAGAAGCTAACTCTGTGCTGCCCTCAAGCACATAGGCCCCAGATGGGCTGCAACCAGAAGGACAATGATGTTGATTCTAGATGACCTCACCACCAACCAATCAGAAGAACGGCCACATGCCAATCACACCCCTCTCCCTGAACAGTATAAGGCTCCTCATAACCTTCTCAAGAGCGGACACAGTCTTAAGGGCATTAGCTTGCTGTGGCCCCCTTTGCCTGGCAAGGCTGTTTCTTTCTACTTCACCCCAAACTCTGTCTCCAAGATTTAATCGAACATTGATGATCAGAGGCCAGATTGTGACCACAGCTTGAACAAATCTGGGGACGTGAGAATCAGCTCATGGACTACACTTTGTCCATCACCACTACAGAAAAATCTTATTTCTTAGCAACAGACTGTTCTCTTGCCTTGTTCAGGGCTGTGTCAATGGGTCAGCTCCAGCCCAGTTACCCATGACTACTGAAAAGAAGAAAATCCTTTTCTCAGGCACTGAGGCAGCATGTGATTTATGAGGCTAACACCTGCTGAGGAATAAAATGTTTCCAGGGTTTTTTGTGAAAGGAAAAACGTGGTGAGTAAATATTTACATAGATAAGTCCACAGAAGCTATCTGTTAAGCAAGTGATCCCAACTATTCTTAGAGTCCAAATTCTATGGTTTTCTTGAAGCAATGTTGTCAGTCTCAGTTCTCAGGGACGATTTAGGCAAAGGTTCCAAGATGCAGTACGTGAAATATGCTGAACATAAAGAAGGTCCTGGAAATAAAGAGAAACGCACTTCACTACAAAAAGCACAGTCTCTAACTGGGTACCTGGCGCCTCTCTGGCGGGCTGTGTTACAATCAGACAGAAAGTAACTCAGGACTACTGACACGCAGTGCAGTTACAGCAGCTGCCAGAGGAGGGCAGTCTAACCTGATTCCCATAAGAGTCAGGATGCTCAAGACTAAGGTGTAACTGCTACTGTTAAGTCACTTCAGTCGTGTCCGACTCTGTGCGATCCCATAGACGACAGCCCACCAGGCTCTGCCAACCCTGGGATTCTCCAAGCAAGAACACTGGAGTGGGTTGCCATTTCCTCCTCCAGTGCATGAAAGTAAAAAGTGAAAGTGAAGTCGCTCATTTGTGTCCGACTCTGCAACCCCAGGCTCCTCCATCCATGGGATTAAGGTGTAAATCAAGGCGCAAATTCGGCTTCAAAAAGACCAACACTCATAGTCCCACTCCATGGGCTCCCTTGTTGGGAAAATAATGCAAACTATGGAGTTGGGGATACATCCTCAAAACCAGTAGCTGCAGTAAATCTTGCAAGAGAGGAAAACTGGAAACAATCTGAACGTGCAATGATGAAGTCATGGCCAAGGATATTATGATATATGTAGAAGACTATGCTTGCTTTCATTGGAAATGATAACAAAACTATCATGTTTAGTTTTTAAATGCTGGATAAAAATCCTATGTATTAATATTAAATTCACTTTAATATGCAATTAAAACCAAATTACTGTGGGAATGGAGAAGGGAATGGCAACCTACTCTGGTATTCTTGCCTGGAGAATCCTCATGAACTGAGGAGCCTGGAGGGCTGCAGTCCATGGGGTCGCAAAGGGTCAGACACGACTAGGTGACTTAGCATACTATGGGAAACATGGGTAGAATAGGTAAACACCATACACCTTGATAATACGAAATATGAAGATGTAACTATCATGAAACAGGAAATGCAAAGCAGGAACAAGAAGAGTTATGTACAAGGCAAGAAGTGTGGATGCGAATTATAAGAGAACAGGCTGACCATCTAGAATCTAAACTATCTTTTTAAATTACTCATGGATATTTTAAGCAGAATATCTGAGGGGAAATGTGTTTTTTTAGATCTGGGGGTATCAAAACCCTGCATAATTAAATAAGAAGAATGAATTGCCTAAACACCCAAATTGGAGAACTTAAGAAAAACAATAAGATACCCAGAAGATGATGATGGACGTAAGAGTGCAAATGAAACAAATACAAAGTTGAAGAGAAGGAAATGAAGCATTTTCTAGGAAAATGCAGGTACAAAATTGACCTCAAAAAAGGGAGAAGACATCAAGAAAACAATACAAGTGAAAAAGCAACAAAGAAACAGAAGATGATCACAGCATTCGTGAAAAGCTGCCTCCCTTTCATTGAAAGCTGCAATATATTAAAAGAATAAAACTACTTTGGATGAGCTGATATGAAAGTAACTTTTTAAAGGGGAAAAGCAAGGTGCTGAATTGCAGATATGATGTAATGTGACCTTGGTGTAAAATTTACAGACTCATATAGGCTTCCCTGGTAGCTCAGATGGTGAAGAATCTGCCTGCAATGCAGGAGACCCCAGTTCGATTCCTGGGTCAGGAAGGTCCTCTGGAGAAGGGATAGGCTACCCAGTCCAGTATTCTTGGGCTTCCTTGGTGGCTCAGGTGGTAAAGAATCTGCCTGCAATGTGAGAGACCGGTGTTCCACCCCTAGGTTGGGAAGATCCCCTGGAGGAAGGAAAGGCTACATTCCGGTATTCTGGCCTGGAGAATCCCCGTGGACAGAGGAGCTTGGTGGGCTGCAGTCCATGGGGTGGCAAAGAGTTGGACACGACTGAGTGACATTCACTTTGACACTTTGACTTTCGATGGATACATAGTGATATATGTTTATGGTTTTAAGGGTCTAAAACCAGCACCATATAGTACTGGGGCAGTGGGTATACTGTTGATAGTTAATACTGAGATTCAGGGGTCAGATTTCCTGCATTTGGATGCCTGTTTCATCTCTTCCTATTAGTGATTGTCAGTAGTTTCCTTAACTTCTCTGTGCCTCCATTTCTTCATCAGTAAAATGGTAACAACAATAGAGCCTAACTCATAGAACCATGGAAATTAAATGGGCTAATCCATCCAAAGACCCTATTATCTAATAGTCACGTAATAAATGCTTACTAATTGCTGGCAATGTTGTGGTTGTCTTATACATGTTGGTGTTTCCTTTTTAATTTTTTTCTGAAAGCAAACATTATCAGCAACTGTCCTTCGAAATTGGGGGGAAAGACAGCAATGGATGGAGTGTGCTCTTGGGCAAAGGGTGGATGGCTTTCATTTCTGAGCTGCTTGCATGCCGTAAACTTCTACCTTATTCCATAGGACTGTGTGGACAGTGAAATTACAGAACACTTTGGTTTTCTTTGTCACCCTTTTCAGTATTTAACCAATATTATATTTTTCAAATGTTATGCTCCCTCTTCGCACCACTATATAAGGCATATACAAATGAAAACAGATTAGAAAGAGAATCACAACAGTTCTGATAGTACTTCTGTTAGAGAAAGAAGCATTAGCAATCTCTTTCCTCCTTCATTTTAAATAACTCTTTTCTATTTCTTTCCAAATCCAAAATGATATAGTTTAAAATGAATACATTCTTATAAACCTTCTCCCTCTCTCCAGAGGCAGTGGGCATCTTCCTGGCCTTCCCTCTGCGGTGACATCCATACACCAATATGTACAGAAATGTATAATTGTTTGATATATTTAACAATAGAAGTGTTATCACACTTCTTGCATTGTTCTGCAAGTGCCTTTTAGCAATTAAGAATAGGTTCTAGAGTTTTCTTATCATCTATATCAGACACCAAATATCTACCTGATTTGTTAAGAGCTAATTAATATGATAATTTTAACACATTAATATGTTCAACTTAAGATGTTAATATCTAAGTAATCAATATGTTCCCTAATGGCAACACTTATGGAAAAGTGAAAGTGCTAGTCACTCAGTTGTGTTTGACTTGGCGAGCCCCTGTCCATGGATTCTCCAGGCAAGGATACTGGAGTGGGTTCCCACCTCCTTCTCCAGGGGATCTTCCTGACCCAGGGATCGAACCCAGGCCTCCTGTACTGCAAGATGTTTCCTCGTTGATGGACGTGTAGTTTCTCCTCCCTTGCTCACTTTTGCCAACAGCACTCTGACACACAGCCTTCTGGACATTTGTTTATGCTCCCGAAGAGTTCTTTATGATTTTTTCCTATTGTGTGTACTCTTGAGGGTATTATAACTGTTTTAATAATATGAATTAATATTTTAAATAACAAGAGTAAGATAAGGGGAACACGAACTTGCTTTCCAAACTCAAAAATTCTGTATAAGTTCTATATAAGTTTAAGTTCTGTATAAGTTCTGTATAAAATTCTGTATAAGTTCATCCCTTAAAGCCCAACATGCAAGCAAATATCAGGACACCTTAAAGTGAGTAATACAGCCAAAACACACACACACACACCACTGCTCATTTTCCTCAGGAGGTATTCCTCAGGAAAGTACAAACATAAATCTGTAGCTTGGCCAAACGCGTGGACGACCTGGCATTAATTGTCCACCGGGATGGTTAGGAACAAACTGCATTTAATGGAAACACCATGAACAATTGCGTTTCCTGGGAAAGATGCCAATGGCAGGTGACGGGGTGAGAAGAAGCCAGAGGCGGCCAAACATGAGCAATATATGCCCTTCCTACCACTGTTAGCACAAATGGCTAACCTTCGCAAAGATCCCCTGTCATTTACTATGTTGTCTCTCTTCTGTGCCCTTCTCCAAGGGATCTTCCCAACCCTGGGACTGAATCCAGGTCTCCCGCATTGCAGGCAGATTTTTTATTATCTGAGACACCAGGGAGGCCCATTTCTTTTCTAAAAGTTACTATTTCATGAGAAAAGTGTCCACAAATCAATGAAGGTTTGAATATGAAAAAGAAAAGGCTTTCTACCTCCTTTTCTCTCTCTGAGTTTTCATAAAGGCCACAACAAGTCTCAAGGCATTCATCACAACCAAGCCCAGAAGAAGCGGCAGAAATCTCGGGGGAGAGGAAAAACCGTGGGTCTCCAGAACTTTCCGTGGAGGAAAACATTGCCTCATCATCTCGCATGTCAGCGAAGTCAAGAAACGGGAGACTGAGGTTCTCCTTCAGTATCAGAGCGGATCACGTTACGCTGTTTAATGAAACGGCACAATGATTCTCTTCTGAAAAAGAGCTTGATTTAGGATTATAAAAATGAAAAGTTCAGGGTCTCTTTAGAACCCTACTCCCACCTCTGACCTCTGGAATACACAAGTAAAGGCTGGCTACACAGCAGCCACTTTGTAACCAAGACGTGAATGCCAATACTGTGCACAGTGTCACACTCACTGAAGAAGAAAATAAAATAAATGCATTCTACTTAATCCTGCAATAGAGGGATAAAATACCTCAATGTGCATATTTGGGAAAGAAAAGGATATAAGCACACAGCCTAAAACACAAGTGTGTAGGCTTCATATCAATATGATTATTTGGGATGCAGTGGAGAAGGAGAAAGAGAGGGAGGGATCAATTGAGAGGACAGCACTGACATGTACACACTCAGTTCAGTTCAGTAGCTCAGTCATGTCTGACTCTTTGTGACCACATGGACTGCAGACACCAGGCCTCCCTGTCCATCACCAGCTCCCGGAGTCCACCCAAACACATGTCCATCGAGTCAGTGATGGCATGCAGCCATCTCATCCTCTGTCGTCCCCTTCTCCTCCTGCCCTCAGTCTTTCCCAGCATCAGGGTCTTTTCAAATGAGTCAGCTCTTTGCATCAGGTGGTCAAAGTACTGGAGTTTCAGCTTCAACATCACTCCTTCCAAAGAACACCCAGGACTGATCTCCTTCAGAAGGGACTGGTTGGATCTCCTTGCAATCCAAGTGACTCTCAGGAGTCTTCTCCAACACCACAATGCAAAAGCATCAATTCTTCGGTGCTCAGCTTTCTTCACAGTCCAACTCTCACATCCATACATGACCACTGGAAAAACCATAGCCTTGACTAGATGGACTTTGTTGGCAAAGTAAGGTCTCTGCTTTTGAATATGCTATCTAGGTTGGTCATAACTTTCCTTCCAAGGAGCATCTTTTAATTTCATGGCTGCAGTCACCATCTGCCGTGATTTTGCAGCCCCCCCAAATAAAGTCACACTACCATGTGCAAAATACAATGCTAGTGGGAAGCCGCTCTGTAACACAGGTAGCTCAGCTCGGCGCTCTCTAATGACCTAGAGGGGTGGGAGCAAGGCTGAAGAAGGAGGGGATGTATATGTGTATGGACATTGTTGTACTGCAGAAACTAACACAACAATGTAAAGCAATTATCCTCCATTAAATATTAATAAATAAAATAGGAAGTAAAGCCTATCTGGGGAAGCGTTGAAGACTGAAAGCAAAGAGTAGACTAAATGTCTGTTATGAGGTCTTGTGTCCTTTTGTGAGTTTGCAGGTAGTCTAAGAAAGCAAAAATAGTGTAACTTTGCTCTGGCAGATTAATTTTAAAATCACATTTCAACATTTGACCTGTTTATCGAAATCCCATTGTGACATCATTGCTCATATCCTCGGTTGCGACTTTCTTTCTGCTTCAAAGTCCTCCTGGCTCAAGAGTGCCTTTTTATCAGCCCTGCATTTTTCTCCTCTGACTCCTATGCCTTCTACAGAAGGCAGATCTCATATAAATTCCTTTTATCTTATCCCTTCCCTGCACTATGAAGAATCACAGCAAACAATGATAAGGATGCATGAATGTTTAATAAACTCTTATTTGAAAACAATGGCCAAATTAAGGTCTAATTTATAGCTTCATGTCACACTTGAGGAAGCTTCTTTGATAAGGTGTTTGTGTTTGTTCTTCCTGTATCAAAGGCCATGGGATGAAGAATTCTGGTCTGAGTGGAGTCCTGCCTTACATTCCTTCCACCAGCCTTCAGCATGTTGTTTATCAGTGGAGAAAGAGTAATTCAAAATCTATTCCAACTTTCTTTTCTTTGCACTTTTCTATTACAGACTGTAAAATTTTATACTATATAGATACTTTATACTATAAACCTCCATCCCTCCACTTCTGCTATAGTCAGGAATTGCTATGTGACTCAGTTCTGATCTACAAGACATAAGTCTGCTGGTCTCTTCAGAACCCTACTCCCACCTCTGGAATGCACAAGTGAAGGCTGGCTACACAGCAGCCATTTTGCAACCAAGAAGGGAAGAACAAGAGAACTTTGGAGATTTAACTTAGTTTTTGTTGAGCTGTTGAGCCAATGACTTTAGGTGCCTACTCATAATATAAGGCAGGAAATTTCCCTATTTAAGTTATTTGGAGCCAGATTTCTATTATAGCCAAATGCAATTCCTAGACTGGATGACAGGCTCCAATGATGGCAGCCTGGTGGCAAAGAGTTTATACCACATCTAAGAGAGGCAGGTATCTAACCAATGAACTAAACTGTTGAACAGAATATGAACAGTACTAAATTGAAATAAGCAAAAATCCAGACATAGAAGCAGGAAAAGAAATTTTGTGTTACCAATAGGACCCAGGAAATTCTCACAGAAAACATGGGAAAGACATTGGAGCCACACAGACACTTCATTTGGCAAAGAAGTCAAGGAGTGGTGGCCTGCCCATACCAAGGAGTTAGCACAAAGAAAGGAAGAGTGGCCTGGTACAGCACAGTTAGCTTCAGAATTGTCCTGGGGGCTGGAGAGCTGAGCTGTGTTTAATGACAGCAGTCCTGGTTGATCTTCCTACAATGCGAAATGGGTTTTGCAGGCCTAGTTCTCATAAACCATTTCCCACTTTCTGTTTCCTTTTATGTTCAGTAGAAATTTCCATCAAAAATTCATCCATTGTGAGAAGCTAGGTACAACTCATTGGCTATTACCCTGCAAAGAAAAAGAAAACTTGATAATGTTCAACAATTGTTGACATGAACATTTAGTCTTTCATGTTAGTCACTCTCTGGAGAAGGCGATGGCGCCCCATCCAGTACTCCTGCCTGGAAAATCCCATGGATGGAGGAGCCTGGATGGCTGCAGTCCATGGGGTCACGAAGAGTCGGACACGACTGAGCGACTTCACTTTCACTTTTCACTTTCATGCATTGGAGAAGGAAATGGCAACCCACTCCAGTGTTCTTGCCTGGAGAATCCCAGGGGCGGGGGAGTCTGGTGGGCTGCTGTCTATGGGGTCGCACAGAGTCGGACACGACTGAAGCGACTTAGCAGCAGCAGCAGCAGCAGCATGAGTCACTCTCACTCAAAAGTGATTATTTTTTTTCCCTTGGAGGACATTAGGCAATTTCTGGAGACGTGTGCGGTTGTCACAGTCAGGAGAGTTGGCTTCTGCCAACATCTAATGGGCAGAAGCCAGGGATGCTGCTAACATCCTATGGTACAAAGAGCAGCCCCCCCCCCTCCCGGCCCATAGCAAAGCATTATCTAAAGTGTCAATAATGCTGAAATTTCTGTATTATTTGATCGTAGCTGGTGGAGCTGCCACAGGTAGCTACATATCACCCAAGGGGACGGATGGACAGCAGCAGCATCCTAAGACCAGTGCTCACTGTGAGATGCACCACTGTGTTTTTTAATTAATCCTGAACCAAAGTATGCTGACCGAAGCAGCCTAATAGTGCCATTTACTACTTTGGTGTCCTTTATACACAGAAACTCCTACAACAGAATTCTCAGCAATAAATATTGCTTCATCAATGAATAAAGAAACAGAAATTCCATCACACAGGGTTCAAAGTACATTTGATATAATGAAGTTTGCTGGGGATGGGGCAACAGGAGAAGGAGGGGGTGATTTTCAGAATTTTAAGCCCTTGTGCACAACCACAACAGATACTTAAAACAATTGTTAAGGCCATACTGGGATTCTCCAGACTCAGAAGGTAAAAGAATGTACCTGCTATGCCAGTCGGACACAACTGAAGTGACTTAGCAGCAGCAGCAGCTATGCAGGAGACACAGAAGACGTGGGTTTGATCCCTGGGTTGGGAAGATCCCCTGAAGGAGAAAATCACAACCCACTACAGTATTCTTGTCTGAAAAATCCCATGGACAGAGGAACATGTTGGGCTGCAGTCCAAAGGCCATATTTACTGCTTCATTCAAAAGAAACTCCATGTCAAGAGTAACAATGTTTTACAGAAGTAGTCTTCTTAGAAAAACTTAAAAAAAAATCAAACTGAACTACAATGGATTCAGCCTTTGTGAAGAATGGCAGTTAGCCCACAGATGGAATATTGAAAACTGTGCTCAATCGCAGATGGTATATTTTTTCCTATATTTCACAAGGCAGGCAATTTCTACCATGTTTTTTCTTTTACATTTTGCTCTTGGTAATCCTGTAGATTGAAAAAAAAAAAAAAACTAAACTAAAAAGAAACGTGAAAACATTTACTTTTAGTGCTGTTTCTAATCTTAGTCTTCAGTGGATAGAAACATCACTGAATATTCTGTGGTGTCATTTACTTTAAAAAAAAAAAAACTTGGAGTGTAATTCATTTTAGGTGTGCAATTTGTTTTATGAGCCTTGCATGCTTATTTGGGGTTGTGCTGTTTTTTTATTGAGTGCAATAAAGACACTTCTTATCAATTGATTTGTTGTATCAGCAGTGGGCTTCTCTCCAGACTGAGACGTGGCAGCTTTTCTGAGGACATTATCCCGCATCTAATTTCACCACAGACATGAATCCAGGTTCATTAGGGCCCACTTGAACTGCCTGTTATGACCTAATTTCTAGGATTCCTGCTTGATGGTGACATTATCTTCCCCTGCACACAGTGTATCACATGGCTGTCAAATGGCTGCTCTCCCTTTGATGGTTCATCATATACACAACTTCGAATTGTGCCAACTTGTATACCAACTGATCAAATCAAAAGTTCAAAAGTTCACTTCCAGTCCCATGTGACATTGAAACTTCAAATACTGTAGAGCTTACACCTTTGCTAAGTAAGAAATTGCAAAGCAGGGTAGAAACTGGAAGTGTTAAGGGACTGTTTCAGTGCTATTAAAAACACAAATCCACCCAAAGGTGGATTAGTACAATTCAGTTGTATATTATGCAAGCCACCTGCCTTCTCTCTAGCCCTGGGTGTGATGAATACTGTCCTTCTGGGCTTGGCTAACTTAACCATGACTGTTAGAGCAGGGGATCCTTGCAAGGTCCGATGTCAATGTGTATCACACATATTTGTGCATTTCCAGGGTGAGAAAATCATGCCTTAAGAACAAGATCACAGTGGGTGTAGATCTCACAGAAGCACATATCCCATCGTCCTGGGGAACATCCGTCTGTCCTTCGTGCATGCTGTGTGTGAGACAGCACACGAGCGATACACGCCCACAGAGAGCAGTGCGGTGCAGTGGAACAGCTGTGCAAACGGGCTTAAGAACGTAAAATGAGGAAGCTGTGTCTTTAGAAACATATTTCTTTTAAGTCCCCAAATATCACATCTGGTTGCATCAAGTTGTCATTATGACATAGTATTTAAGATGATTTAATGGGTTATTGCAGCATAAGAATCTTGGAGTTTATTTAACAACTGTGCATTGAGAGAATGTAGCTCTCTAAACTGTTCTGACAAAGCTGATACAAAGCTGTTCTTGATGTTGGATGACTTTATTATATGCTTTTTTTTTTCCTTACTGTAGTCAGTATAAATATAGCTTTCAAACATAAACAGAACATATTCAAAGACAAGAGTGAAAGTGGAGCTTTGGAATGGAAATGTAAAGTGAGATGTATACACCACAATGTAGAAAGCCATTCACTGTTAGTTTATGACCTGCATTGACTGTGAGTATGAACACGGGGTTGCCACAGTTACAAGGTACCACTTACTTCCTGGCCCTTGTCAGCAGATCCCCTGGCTGGGCCTCTGCCAGCCAGCAGGTCAGTCCCCAACCGGCAGGCAGGTCACCTCGGACTCGGCAAGACCTTGCTCCCTCCTCACACTCTCACACCCCTTTGTCTCTCTCGATCATCAGGAACCTCTTACTACATCCCCTCAGAAGTACACGTCATTTTCAACCGAAAACTGAGGTTCTGTGTAGTTAGAACAATTTAAGATAGCTGATCTAAGGCCACACTCCAAATCCATCACCCCCATTTCCCAGTCCATAGCTCTGTCTACCAAATCGTCTCATTCCTGCTGCCACTTAGGTCAACTGTCTTCGTGAACGTCCATGTTACATGTTTTTCCAATGTGGAAAAGTTTCTCAACGCAACAGCTTTTGTGCGCTTTTCTATCCCTGCTGTGTTTTTGCCTTAACATCCTTTTCATGTGCTAAGAACGTTTATGAAGGGGTTAAATAAACAAACACTACAATGGACGGCAGACTTGGAGCACATCACAATGACTATTTAACAAGGTCTTAAACAAAACAGAAGTTTAGTCTGGGACTGGCACAGAGGCCCTGCTCGGTAATGTCCTCAAGAACATAAGCTCTTCCAGATATTATCTACAGATATTATCTATTGTATATTATCTACTGCTTTGTCATCCCTCCTCATGGTCCAGGTGGCAGGATTCAGGAAGAGATCAAGAGAAAGACAGGTGAAAAGCTGGCATCGACTACCTCCAAAGAGCGTCTCCCAGAAACTTCCACATAACGCTGCGCCTTGCATCCCATTGACCAAAACATATCATTCATAGCCACACCCAGCTGCAAAGAACAGACCAGAACATTTCGTTTTCATTCTGAAGAACCATGTGCCCAGGCAAAATCCTACCATTATGAAAGAAGACAATGGAACCGCACAGTTGCTGTGGATGGTGAAATGTGCATTTGCCTGTGGACTTTTAATCATTAACAAGAGTCTTCCTTATTCATTGTTTCTTTCATCAGTTACAGACTCTAGCATTAAATATAGTGCATAAGTTTTATCTGGAGGAACCCTGATTAATAGTTTAACCTGAATGATGAATGCTTGATTAATCATTAACCTTGATTAATGACTACTTGAGAGAGTCTGAATCAAAGCATGGCCTCAGCAACAAAGAGTTCTGCTATCCATTGGTGATGCCTGACATGGGTACCCACAGGAAGAGAGAGTGGGGTTGAGGATGCCTTCTCTTATATCCCTGTTCTAACCCTCTCATTTGGCGTTCACTTTCAAATCAAGGTAATGGTTCTACAAGTAAGTCCAGCAACATGATAATAACTAATGGAACCGACAGTCCTATTGCACACTACCCCAAACAGCGTATGCCTACACCTATTATTTCCCTCCTAACAGGCTTCTTGCAAGATAAGTATTTTTATGATCCCTAATTTAGAGATGAAGAGGTTAAGTTTTAAGCAGAACGATGGGCTTCCACCAAAGTCACCTAATAATAAATGGCAGACACAGAATTTGAATCTCATTTTTCAGCATTCAAAGAAAATTTCTCTTGATAGACTTTCTTGAATCTTTTAACTATTATGGTGCCATGTGCTAGAACAAAGACAAAATAGGAAGAAAACAGAGTGATTGTATATTATCTACTAATGAGTCTCTCTTCAAGTTTTTGAGTCTTCCCTAGTAAACTTCCCATGGTACTCTAGCCCAAATGAAACATTCACTCAACAAACCTAAAACTGAACCCAAAAGTTGACTGAAAGGAACCCTACCAGGAAATAGGTTACACAGATGAATAAAAAACTAGTTTCCAACTATAGAAAAATTATAAACATGTAAACAGAAAAACTCCATTGTGTTCAGAGGGGCCAATACAAGGACCTATGGTGGTCCAAAGGGACTGACAGCCACCTTACTAAGAGAGTGTGGGTGGAGAGCGTGTCAGAATGACTTTACAAAAGAGGAAATGGTTGGGTCCCAAAGGGTGGGTGGGCCATCACCAAGCTCACTTAAGTGGTAGCTAGCCAAGCAGGGAGCAGCAAATGCCAGAACCAGGGCGGGAGTTCCAGAACAGTGTGGTGAGTTCAGAAAAAGCCAGGCAGTATATGTGTATAATAGGGGTAACTGAGGCAGGGCGTGGCATTCCTGGAGTATACAATGAGTTGGAGGACCACAGGAGAGGTAGATAAGATGGTCAAAATGGTCCCAAGAAGCTATTTCAGAAGCTTGCAGCCCCTGAGTGAGGCTAGGTTTTATAGATTTTAGCCTGTAAGCTGTGGGAGCCACTGGAAGCTTTTATAGCAGGTGCACAGAATAACCACGTTGGCCTTTGAGAAAGACCACTGTGGAAGTGGGGACTATGGTTTCCTAAGTCAGAGGCCATGCAATCAGGTAAAAACTGAACAGAGTCTAAACTGAGAGTTCTTCCTCTGGGATCAACACTCTTTGAAGGATTTATGAACGCCCTCAAGCCACATGTTCCAAACGTGGGAATGAGTGGGTCTTTGAGGAAAGGCTCAGTACTTTTCCCCTGGTTCTCAGAGAAGTCCAAAACATTCGAGAGTTAAAGTAATAACATTCTACAGCTGAAAAGAATCTGGCCTAAGATCAATTCACAAAAGTGGGCTTTTTTTTTTTTTAAATAGAGATAAATATGAGAGTTGTACAGGAGTCATATATAAAACAAATAGGATTTTAAATATGATATTTGCATTTATTTAAGAAAATGAGCCAAGGCCTTGACAATAGAGCAAGTGTATAGGATTCGTATTTTATACATAAAGCAGAGAAATTCGTGTGTGTTTAGGAACCTTGCCACAGATTTTCCAAGATAGGCCAATCTTCTTCAATATCTCATCTTCTTGAACTTACAAGCGCTCTCTTACTTGACAGACCAAATACCCCAAAGTTAGTTTGAAAAATAAATTCCACATAAATTCAAGTCTCTGAGAAGGTGGCCAAAGAAGGTTTTTAATAGATAGTTGGGGGAGAGGAGGGTATTGAGAAGCATCAAATCTCAAATCTCTAGCTATAGAACTATAAACAGAAAATGGAGCAGTTATCAGGTAAATACGGAAAGAAAAATCTATATCAGTTGTTCTTAACCTTTATGGGGGTCACAGACCCATTGCCTCCATAATTCTGAAAAATTGTTGAATGCTGTAAACCTCCCCCAAAAGGGATCCATGCACATACTTCCTTACAGAATTGTGCAGAATATAAGCGATTCACAAAAATATCCAAGGATACTGACCTGACCCTGGATGCCAATTTAAGAGCCCACAGTCTCGATAGCTCTCCTTTCTCTCAGCAAAAGTTCTGTTAACACAGTTTATCATCTAAATTAGTCCCGTTAATGTTTACATTATCTGGTTTTCATTGATCTCATTCATTTTGCAATTAATTTCACCTTTCCTGCAAGTATGCAACCTCCATCAGTTCTAAACTCACAAAGTCAAAACGGAGACTGATTCCGGTTTCCACTAAGTTGAACTGTTGCCCAAACGTCATACAAGCTCCCAAATGGATTCATAAACCTAGAACAGAAAACACTGTGCTATGCTTAAACTTCATAAAAATGCCTTATCCTCACAGCATTGCTGTG
Organism: Neotragus moschatus; assembly: GCA_006410615.1. Classification (NCBI taxonomy): domain Eukaryota; kingdom Metazoa; phylum Chordata; class Mammalia; order Artiodactyla; family Bovidae; genus Neotragus; species Neotragus moschatus. Next base: position 508,509 of record SJYA01002593.1, on the reverse strand, counting down.
TGTTCTTACAATCAGGTATTTAAATCCTGGTCTACTGTATGGATGTATGTCTTCACGACAAAGCAAATTTATAACCTCTCAAAAAAAAAAAAAAAGAGAAAAGTCCAAATCCAGCAATGGTCTTGATCTCTTAATGGATTAGGGAAAAGAATAATTTGAAGGGAAAAAATTACAGCAATTTCTATATCACTTCTTTTTTCTCCCACATTGCAGTTACTGAAAATCTTTTATTAGACCTCTGAAAAGGACCGCACATTCAATAATTTGAAGCAAAAGGTTAATGGTGTTGTTACAACTATTATCCCTTTTAAAATCATTATCCTCTTGTTTTTTATGGCTGTATTACCTTCACCTTTCAATGAACCCACTTTACCAGCTGTTTCCCTCCGTCATAAAGTTTGCTGAACATCATCGTAGGAATAGGATAAATGCCATGTTTTATCAATCAAGCCTAAGGGGATTTGAGTCTTCTTATAACCACAACTGTAAAGGGAGTTTATTGCAAGTTTCTGTTTTGATTTGTAAATTGTCCTTAAGTAAAATACATACCTGATGCCAAGAAATAGAATGTAAAAATGCAAGACGTTACACTACAAAAATCTGCATCATAAAGTTTGATAGGTTGACAGATAAGAAAGCTTAAGCTTACTGTGGAACACTACAGGCTTGCTTCCTTGGTAAGCTGACATCTACCTGCCGGCATTCCATATGTGAATTCCCTGGTCTTTAATGCTGAACCACCCCAGCAAGCCAAGGAGTGTATGAAACATAAGACAGAGGTTTTTATGCTACACAGGGCTACATGGTCTCAACACAAATCTGATATAATGAAAATATTGCTTAATCATATGAAATAAAATTTTAATTTACAGTAAAATTCCCAAAATACCACCACACACTGGAGATGGAAACATGCATTCCTAAATTAAAGGACATTATAAAATATATAGAATTTGCTGATAGCAAATGTAAAAATTTTAGGTTACAGCTAAATGAGTACTTAGGAAATTCTGCACCCTTGATAAGCACTTTTAAAAACTGAAAATAAATGAACAAAATATTCAACTAAAGTAGACATAAAAAAGGGCAAGAAAAAATTCAAATAAAGTTGTAGAAAGGGAATAAGCATAAAAATAAAAATTCATACTTTATATGTTTATTCAAACTTTATATGTACATAATGTGTGTATATGTACAAAGAAAGAGAAAGAGACAGATGAATAACAAAACTGAAACCCAGTTTCTTAAAAAGATGAGTACTATTTAGAAATCTCTAGCAAGCCTAATCAAGGAAAAAGAGAGAGATCATGAATTAGCAAAATTAGGAATGCAAAAGAAACATTATAGATAACTTATACAAAATTATAGAGGTTATGAGTTATGTTCAATACAGGATACAGGATGCTTGGGACTGGTACACAGGGATGATCCAGAGAGTTGATATGGGGTGGGAGGTGTGTGGGGGGGTGTTCAAGATTGGGAACTCATGTAAATTTATTATTTTAATAAATTTTTTTTAAAAGGAAAAAAAATTATTGTTATTGAATAGGAGGTCCCAATGCTAGTCACTTACAAAATCAATACAAATGGTAGAAAGGAAAGGTGTCTTTAATCAGAATGCCAGCCATCTGGGGAGATGGTGGACTCAGCATCCCTCAGAAACTGCCTACAAAGATTCTGCCTGACCTTGAAATTTTTAAAGGGAAACAAGGAAAGAATCTCAGTGAACCATTGAGATGGGGGTCAGGGCTGTCGTCATCCCCTGTTTTCTTCACATAGTTTGTTCAGGAGATTACTGTGGGGGAAGCTAGGAAAGAGACTTGGTCCTCTCTTAACTACTTTAGTCACCATTTCTGCTTCTTTGATCTATGGAAAGACTTGACAAGCTAGGCAAACTATTATGGGATTTAAAGACTTGAAAGCTGTACTTGAGATGAGTACTCATCCAGAGATGAGTGGAACATGGGGGTGCCTGGTTTAAGGTTAAGACAAAAGTGTGCCTCCTGCAGAGAGCTCTTCCCTGCCAAAATCTGCTTATACTACAAATATATATGTGTATGTGTGTGTGTGCGTGCCAGTAGCTTTGAAAACATAAATGAAATGTAAAATTTCCTAAAAAAAAAATCACCAAAATTACTCAAAAACAAATTTTTAATAAGCCAGCAAATATTAAATAATTTGAAATAACAGTCTAAAAACCATCTCTCCCCATTGAATTTCATGTGATAATTTTGTTACCTTGAGCCCAAAAATCCCTCTCTCTCCCTCTCTCTCTGCTTTACAAAATTTTCCAAAAACACTGAAATAGTGAAACTTCTCCAACTCATTCTTGATGTTATTTTATCCCTAGGCTGAGACCAATCAAGGGCAGTGCCAAAGAAAATTAAGTCCAAATCACTTACAAGTATAAATGTAAAGATAACAAAATAGTATCAAGTTAAATCAAGAGTCTATAAAAATAATACATCATGAATGAGCTGGATTTATTTTAGAAAGGCAAAAATATTTCAAAATTATAAAATCAGTCAACACTAAGAGTAAAGGACAAATTAATACAATTATTTCAATAGATGTAGAAAATTTTCAAATAGAAACATTTGCCTAGAATAAAATCTTTGACAAGGTAGGAATAGAAAGAAACTCTCTTAAGTTAAAGATGACATCATTCTTAACCTCAAATTTTGTGATGAATCCCAATAAATTAAAGGAAAGGGCAAGAATTACTGGTATTGGTAATTGGTGTCACTGAACAATACTATAATATAGAAATCCTAGCCCATGAAATATAAGAAAAAGAAACAAGGGGCTTAAGGTATGTCTTTAAGAACAAAAATACCCTAAATGACTATATGCATTGCTTTTCCAGGCATGTCCAACTCTTTGTAGCCCCATGAACTGTAGCCTGCCCACAGAATTTTTGGATTCCTCTGCCCATGGAATCTTTCCAATCAAGAATACTGGAGTGGGGTGCCATTTCCTACTCCAGGGGAATCTTCCTGACCTGGGGATTGAACCTCCATCTCTTGTGTCTCCTGCGTTGACAGGTAGATTCTTTACCACTAGCATAAGGCTTGGGGTATATCTTTAAGAACAAAAATGCCCTAAATGACTACATGCATTAATGGTCTATAAAATAAGGTCCACGGGCCAAATTAAACCTATCATGATCCAAATTCAGTAACTTCCATGGTCCAAATCTATTTCTTTATACATTGTTTGCTGCTAAGTCGCTTCAGTCATGTCTGACTCTGTGTGACCCCATAGACAGCAGCCCACCAGGCTCTCCCATCCCTGGGATTTCCCAGGCAAGAACACTGGAGTGGGTTGTCATTTCCTTCTCCAATGCATGAAAGTGAAAAGGGAAAGTGAAGTCACTCAGTTGTGTCTGACTCTTCACGACCCCATGGACTGCAGTCTACCAGGCTCCTCCATCCATGGGATTTTCCAGGCAAGAGTATTGGGGTGGGGTGCCATCGCCTTCTCCGTTATACATTGTTTATGGCTGTTCTTATCCTGCAACTACAGAGTTAAGTACTTTTGATAAAAATAATACTCACCATTGGCCTTTTCCAGAAAAAGTTTACACACCTTCAATTTACAAACAAACCAATAGAAAAAAAAAAAAAAAACTTTAACATAGTTTCTGGGCTCAAGAAGTGTACAGAAAATCAATAGCATCTTTATAAACCAGCACGATCTAATTGAGAGCTATGTCACAAAAAGAACAAATATTTAAAATACCAATAATGATAAATAAGCCAACTATAAGGCATATAGAAAAATATGCCACAACTTTACAAAAAAACAGTCTTTGAAGGATGTGCAATAATAACTGAATAAAAACTGAGTAAGCGCCTGTTTTCTTCAGCAAACTGTTCAATCACAATATATACAATAACTGTCAAGTCTCCATGGAATTCTCTAGGCCAGAAACTGGAGTGGGTAGCCTTTCCCTTCTCCAGGGGATCTTCTCAACCCAGGGATTGAATCCAGGTCTCCCGCATTGCAGGAGGATTCTTTACCAGCTGGGCCACAAAGGAAGCCCAAGGATACTGGAGTGGGTAGCCTATCCATTCTCCAGGGAATCCTCCCGACCCAGGAATAGAACCGGGGTCTCCTGCATTGCAGGCAGATTCTTTACCAACTGAGCTATCAGGGAAGCCCTTTTCCATTGGACACCTGCTTCACAACTGTTTTGACTGTTTCTAGATTTCCCTACAATGTATGACGTAGATAAACAATAGATAAGTGGAATGTGATTGTATTCCGTACCACAGTAAAATAAAAGGTGCAATGGCAAGAGGAGTAAGAGAGAAAGAGAGGAAGAGAAAGGTTAAAAATAACCATATTTTTAATTTATTGTGATAATCATAAAATATTTAAATGTATTACATCTTTATATTATGCTTAACTCGGAAATAAAATATACCTGTATGTTTCACTACAATCCTATGAGGAAGGTATCATAGTATTTTCAATTTATGTATGAGGAAACAGCCTTGGAGAGAGTAATGGCTTTGACACATTAGATAGGCAGGCATTCAATGAGGATTCAAACTCGGGCAATTTAATTCCAGACCCTGTTCTCTTAATCTTTACTATGAAGTAAGTATTACTCCCTTCATAATTATACATCAGATTACTCATCTCATGATTATAAAATGGAGAAAAAGAAGCCTGGAGCTATTAAGTGACTTGATCAAATTCACCAGCCTGGAAATTGGTAATACTGAAATTCAAATGAGAATGTTGTTAAAGTGCATGTTATTGCTACTGTACCAACTATGGTCCGAAACTCAAATGATACCTGTGGAGGAACAAGAAGAATATAAAGCCTTGGATATTAATTATTCAGCAGACACTGTGATTTGGGGTAGAACAGAGCTTCAGAAATGTCAATAGACCATACATTATTAATAAATTTATCAAAGTCAAGAATCTAAATATTTAAACATTTCTACAACTGAAACATAGGTAGCAAATAGCACCGTCAGTAAAATGGTTTGTAACACATTAAATCTCTACATCCTCATTAATGAAATATACTTCAAATCATTTGATTCTAATAATTTTCTGTAGAAAAATAGGCTGGGAGTATCAGGAGAGGAGCGGTGGAAGGTGGGAAAGTACCCCCAAGTTACTGATTCACAGTCTGCATAGCTGCTTCCTTCAATGGTTGTCTCATCTTTCAGTGTCCCTGCATTCCACTCTTAGGTAGAAATGCAATTATTATCAACAGTAGTTCAAAATAAGTTTGGGGCTTAATTTCTTTAAAATGTAATATATACTTACTGTAGATTTAAGGAAAGAAATATCAGTAACCTCAGATATGCAGGTGACACCACCCTTATGGCAGAAAGTGAAGAGGAACTAAAAAGCCTCTCGATAAAAGTGAAAGAGGAGAGTGAAAAAGTTGGCTTAAAGCTCAACATTCAGAAAATGAAGATCATGGCATCTGGTCCCATCACTTCATGGGGAATAGATGGGGAAACAGTGGAAACAGTGTCAGACTTAATTTTGGGGGGCTCCAAAATCATTGCAGATGGTGACTGCAGCCATGAAATTAAAAGACGCTTACTCCTTGGAAGAAAAGTTATGACCAACCTAGATAGCATATTAAAAGCAGAGACACTACTTTGCCAACAAAGTTCCATCTAGTCAAGGCTATGGTTTTTCCTGTGGTCATGTATGGATGTGAGAGTTGGACTGTGAAGAAAGCTGAGCACCGAAGAATTGATGCTTTTGAACTGTGGTGTTGGAGAAGACTCTTGAGAGTCCCTTGGATTGCAAGGAGATCCAACCAGGCCATCCTGAAGGAGATCAGTCCTGAGTGTTCATTGGAAGGACTGATGGTGAAGCTGAAACTCCAGTACTTTGGCCACCTCATGCAAAGAGTTGACTCACTGGAAAAGACCCTGATGCTGGGAGGAATTGGAGGCAAGGGGAGAAGGGGATGACAAAGGATGAGATGGCTGGATGGCATCACTGACTCGATGGACATGAGTCTGAGTGAACTCCGGGAGTTGGTGATGGACAGGGAGGCCTGGCATGCTGCAATTCACGGGGTCACAAAGAGCTGGACATGACTGAGCGAATGAAATGAACTGAAGGAAAGAAAGAGAATCTTTTACAATATTAATAGCCGTAGATTACAATTTTTAATCATCAAGTACATTTTTAAAATTGAAGCAGTCCCCTGAGAATTGCCATAAAATTGCCTTAGTCAAGAGATTTGCTTGGACCTCAGCTATAGGCTGTCAAAGTATATGGGATTTTGTTGGACAAAGATTAAGTTTGTGATGTAGAAACAGAGTTTGACCTCCAAAGAAAGTGGTTAGTAATCTAAAGTATTGTGTATAAAGCTTGTATTCGATGCCCAATGAGCCAGCCTGAACAGCTAGGTGATCGTCTCTGAAGTTTCTGGGTCAATGACAAATGGATGGAACTTTCTGCTCAAGCAGCTCTCTGGATTTGGACATGATCCCAGGCAGCAGCTGTAAGTACTGGGATAGCTTTGACGTCTCTAGAGAAAGATACCTATCAAGGGTCAGTCTTGGGTTTAGTGTCCCGTTCAAGCAGGCTGAATGTCAAAGCCTGTGTCATAGCCAAGGATGAACCATGCATGAACCTAGCTAAATGTGTGTTATCACTGAGATGAGTAAGAAACCTGGATTTCAGAGAAACACTCAAAAAGTTGGCAAGAGATAATTTTGGGGTATGTTTAATGGTTGGTCTGGTTCAGATCCCTCATCTAGCCAACCTTAGTTCTCTAGACTAAGAGACTACAGGTTGAATACCCTCAATATCCAGAGTTGAATGATACTAAAATACTAGTAAAGATCCTGTTGCCATTATAGAAGCATTGGAAATGGGTCACTTTTGCTGTATTTCCAAATTCTCAAAGGATGTTTTTATCAGTCAGGTACTGATGCTTCATCAGACTAACCATACTGGATTAAGGTCATCTCAGGTAGTAGGAATTCATTGAAACTGACAAAAGAGCATCTTATTCAGTTTCCTGAACAACACACTTTAAAAATTACCAATCTATCCTCCAAAAAAATCCCACTGCATGACAAACACAAAATTGAAAAACAGTAATCATTTGATAGAAGAATAAAGGGCCAAGAACTTTTGCACAATAAGACAAGAAACATTGGAAATTATCTACAGGACAGAAAATATTGGGATAGAACTGAGGCTGAGATCAAAGTGAGTTGTAACCTAATCAAGACAAACAAAGAAGTGACTGAAGGAGTGAAGAATAATTTTTTCAAGAAGGCCCCCAAAATCTTCAAATACAGAGTCAGCAAGATGAAGGAGCAGGAGTAAGCTGTGGGCTGCTGGAGTGTTCTTGGAGTGGGTTCAGTTCAGTTGCTCAGTTGTGTCCGACTCTTTACAACCCCATGGACTGCAGCATGCCAGGCTTCCCCGTCCATCACCAACTCCTGGAGCTTGCTCAAACTCATGTCCATCAAGTTGGTAATGCCATCCAACCATCTGCTTCTTTGTTGTCCCCTTCTCCTCCTGCCTTTAATCTTTCCCAGAATCACAGTCTTTTCCCAAGAGTCAGTTCTTCGCATGAAGTGACCAAAGTATTGGAGTTTCAGCTCCAGCATCAGTCCTTCCAATATTCAGGACTAATCTCCTTTAGAATGGACTGGTTGGATCTCCTTGCAATCCCAGGGACTCTCAAGAATCTTCTCCAACACCACAGTTCAAAAGTATCAATTCTTCGGTGCTCAGCTTTCTTTATGATCCAACTCTCACATCCATACATGACTACTGGAAAAATCATAGCTTTGACTAGACAGACCTTTGTTGGCAAAGTAATGTCTCTGCTTTTTAATATGCTGTCTAGGTTGGTTCATAGCTTTTCTTCCAAGGAGCAAGAGTCTTTTAATTTCATGGCTGCAGTCACTCTCTGCAGTGATTTTGGAGCCCAAGAAAATAAAGTCTCTCACTGTTTCCATTGTTTTGCCATCTATTTATCATCAAGTGATGGGACTGGATGCTATGATCTTCGTTTTTTGAATGTTGAGTTTTAAGCCAGCTTTTTCACTCTCCTCTTTCACTTTCATCAAGAGGCTCTTTAGCTGGAGTGGGTATTAGAGCCAAAAAGAGAAATGCAGCAGTTTTAGGCAACTTCAGGCCACCACAGTGTGAGCCTAGATAGCCTAAAAGAAACTGGCCCACATCTCCTAACCCCATAAAACTATAAATAACATTCCCACTTATGACTGGAGGAAGAAGGACCTAAGGTTCCTATATAGGAATTTCTTCATTATGGTTTAGTATTTAGTATTTTCAGGTAAATTCAACATATGTTAAGGTAGAGCTCTACATCAGCTACTAACATTGACTATTCTAGACAAGCAAGAGTCAACAGGAGCTTAAGGGAAAATCATGGCATGAAAGTGAGGTATTACCCTGTAAAAGCAAAACAAATATTTTCCCGAGAAAACAGCATTAATGTAGAGAAGAGAAGGAAATGTGGCCAAAAATTGAAATATTCCTTGGGATAGTGAAAGCAATGTTGCATCCACATATTAAGAGCAGGCTGATAAAGAAGTACAATTAGAAAGTTTAAAAAAAAAACTTAAATGAAAATATGATTAGCATGAAAAGAAACAGAGTGGGAGAGAGAATTACAAAATGCACATACACACAGATCCAAAGCAGTCTATTTAAAAGTCCAATTTAAGAATGTAAAGCAAAAGACAAGTGATATGTATAGACTATGTGGGAAAGAACTGAGTTTCCATAACTAAAGTGTCATCTAAACACTAAAAAGAAATATTGAAAGAAGACACACATTCCCAAATATATCCTGCTATTGTTTCTGAATTCAGAGGTTCGGAGCAAGCAGTAAGAAAAAAAATACTATGAGAAACCAATTTTATTACAAAGGAAAGAGAAATAAACATATACTGAATGTATCATAAAATGCTAAGTATTAAAACACAGTGAAGAAATGTCTATATTGCTTTGAAGAAAATACTGTGATCCTTAAATTCTTCAACAGCGCATTTATCATTAGCACATGAAGACAAGCTAAACACTTCTTGGACTCAAAAATATACCAGCAAATTTGTTTTTTCTGAAAAGGAAAATTACCCAATTATATATTCAAGCAAAACAAAGAATTACATGTATATATCCAAAAAAAGAGAAAAACCTTGGATATAAAACACACTGGAGAGAAAAGTAATTAGTAAATCCTAGAGCAACATCAAAACAAGAGTGATAATGTACTTCTAAAGCTTAGTGTTCAGAACAGATACTTATAAAAACAAGAAGTATAACAGAAAATTTAAAACAATTTAAAAACTCTGGGGCTAAAATAGTCATTTTTTAAAATTACAGATAATATTAAAAAACTGAGTCTTGGAGCAGGCAACAAACTTATAGAAATGCTAAATGTTTTATTTGCTTCAGAGATTATAGACTCTGAAGATGTAATAGAAAAACATAAATTGAAAAAAGGTTGCCAAAAATTAGGGGTAACTTTTGGGGGAAAAAGTGACTTAAAAAGAACAAGGACATTTCTGGAGTGCTGATTGCACAGTGTGCTCACATTTTAAAAAGTCATCATGCTCTACACTCTTGATGTGAGCAATTATATATACATTATAATTAACAATAATCATATTATTATAATTATATTATTACACTTTTGATTTGAGTGATTATACTATCATAATTAATAACATATAGTTATTACAGTACTATAATTTTATATAATTGCTACACTTTAAATAAAACTTGAAGGATAGATACATGGTTAATATATAAAAATCAATTATTTCTCTATATACCAGCAAGTGGAATTTGAAATTAAAAATATAATAACATTTTATTAGTATCTAAAAAGTGAAATACTTAGGTATAAATCTAGCAAAATATGTACAAGATCTCTATAAATAAAATTCCAAACCTATGAAGAAAATCAAAGACACATAAATGAAGAGATATTCTATATTAATGGTAAGGAGGACTCGATATTGTCACAAAAATTAACTCAAAATAGATTACTGCTAAGTCACTTCAGTTGTGTCCGACTCTGTGCGACCCCATAGACGGCAGCCCACCAGGCTCCCCTGTCCCTGGGATTCTCTAGGCAAGAACACTGGAGTGGGTTGCCATTTCCTTCTCCAATGTGTGAAAGTGAAAAGGGAAAGTGAAGTCGTTCAGTCATGTCTGACTCTTAGCGACCCCATGGACTGCAGCCCACCAGGCTCCTCCGCCCATGGGATTTTCCAGGCAAGCGTACTGGAGTGGGATGCCATTGCCTTGTCCACAAAATAGGTCACAGACCTAAATATTAAACACAAAATAATAAAACCTCGAGAAGGTAACATAGGAGAAACCCTAAATAGCCTTGGACATGGTGATGACTTTTTAGTTACAGCACCAAAGGCACAATCCATGAAAGAAGTAAGTTAGAGTACACTAAAATTTAAAATTTCTGTTCTGTCAAAGGTGGTGCCAAGTGAATGACAACACTAGTCACATGATGGAAAAGATATTTGTAAAGGACATACCTGGTAAAGATGGCTTCCCAAAATAGACCAAAAATCTTAAACTCAACAGTAAGAAATTAAACAACCTGGTGAAAAAAATGGGCCAAACAAACATCTTAACAGATATTATACCAAAGAAGATATAGAGATGTCAAATAGTATATGAAAAGATGCTGTACCTCATACTTCATCAGGAAAATGTAAATCAAAACAACAGAGGACTTCCCCGCTGGCTCAGCGGTTAAGTGTCTGCCCCCCAGTGCAGGGACACTGGTTTGATCCCTGCTCTGGGAAGATTCCACATGTGATGGGGCTACTAAGCCCGTGGGCCACAGCTACAGAAGCCCTCATGCCCTAAAGCCCGGGGTCTGCCACAGAGGAGCTGCCACAGGGAGAAGCTCACACCCTGCAACCAGAGAAGGCTTGCGTGCAGCAATGAAGACCCAGCGCAGCCATAATTATATAAACAAACCATTTTTTAAAACACCTCTACACACCTAGCAGAACGGCTAACATCCAGAACACAGACACCACCAAACGCTGTCAAGGTTGTGGGAGCGACAGGAACTTTCATTCACTTCTGGTATGATGCAAAGTGGCACGGCCACTTTGGAAGATGGTTTGGTGGCTTCTTACAAAACGGAACAATACACCATTCAGCAATGTGCCCACTGGTGTTTAGCCAAAGGATTTGAAAACTTTGTCCGAAAATCTGCACTTAGATATTTTTAACTTTACTCAGAGTTGCCCAAACTTGCAAGCAACCAAGATATTCTTCAGTAGATGAGTAAATAAACTGTGGTCATTTCAAACAATGAAATATTATTCAGCACGAAAAAGATATGAGCTACTGATTTCAATCATATGATAGTCTGAAAAAGGCAAAACTATGAAGACAGAAAGAAGATCAGCAGTAGAAGGAAAAGGGGTGAAAAATTTTAGGGTAGTGAAAATATCCTATACGATACTACAATTGTAAGTATCCTTATACATGTCCTCTGCCTTTGTCCAAGCCCATGGAATATGTAACACCAAGAGCGACCCTTAATGTGAACTGTGGGCTTTGGACACCTATGATGCATCAATGTTGGTTCATCTTTTATAACAAATTTACTATTGGCTGATGCTGTAAATGGGGGAAATATACGCATATATAGGGGCGTGAGAATACAGGAAACCTGTACCTTCCTCTCAGTTTTGCTGTGAACGTAGAACTGCTCTAAAAAATAAAGTCTGGGAAAAAAAAGCCTCAATGCCTAAATACAAGATTAGAAAATTCAAACTGTTAAAGGGAACAAAAAAAATTTTGATTAATCAGTCAAAAATCATGAAAGGGACGGAAGGAACAACAGAAAGAGTACTAAGAAGATTATAAAATAGGAGAACAAAAAAAGTGATCACAATAAATGCAGAAGTTAACTTACCTTTTAACGGTAAAAATCCTTTTAGAATAAGCTAAAAAGTAAAACCCAGTTCTGCGCTGTTTAAAAGAAAGGAAGATAGATATAACACAGAAACTGATAAAGATAAGTCAGGCAAACACTAAAAATGACAACAAGAAACAGCAGTGTCCAAGTCAGACAAGCTAGAAGCCTCGAAATGGTGTTTTGGTCATGTCTAACTAGGAAGACGGAAAGCACGGTAAACATTTTCCGTATAGAGAATTTAATGGAGAGAATATTCATCAGTGTGGAGTTGCTGAGATGTCAAAAGGGAAGAGGGTGTGGTGATGCCAGGCTGAGGGGCAAAGGAAGGAGGCAGTGTTTGCAGTGCCCTGTCGCTAAAACCACTGTGGGTTGGCTGGTGGAAGCTGGAGTCACTGGGAGAAGCAGCCTAGACAGGAGACAAGGAGGAAGGGGGATAAGTACCTTAACTCTTCTTTTCCTGCACGCTCTTATCCCTCTCCCACTGAAAAACCCATCTGAAAACCTGGGAACCTGGGAAACACAGAGTCATACAGCAGCTACCATAATAAAGAGCGGAGGTGGGTAAGGAATGGGTATGCAGACAAAAATGTCCAGGATGAACAAAGAATGTTGAAAGGAATGTTCTAAAGTAGATAAAAGGTACAACTCACCAAAATCATATAGTAATCATGAATCTCTATGCCCTGAACAGTACAGCTTTTATACATAAAGTGAAAACCTTCATTTCTAAAACAAATTAGAGGAAAGTTTCGGGAGAAGAAATCTTTAGTATAAATTACTATAAACCTTTCTTTCATCCCCATGTGGAGTTATGAGCGAAGTCTGATGCCCACCAGCGCTTCGGTGTGACTGCACTCTCTCTCGGGGGGACTCAGGGAGATTTTGGACTTCGCATTGAGTTAACATGGTCCAGAGTCAACCAGTAAAGCCATGGGACACAGAGGAGGATACATGAAAGAGACGGTCCAAGAAGTTTAAAAGAATCCGGGAGAAGTTAATATTCAAATATTCTTCCCTAAGAATATTTGAATAAAATATTCAAGGCTCTGCAGATTACACATTGTGTGTATCTGTACGTGTGTGTGTGTTTGCACGCACGTGTAATCCTAAAAGCAGGGTGAAATGTACAGGATTTACAGCAACTTTTGATGGATATTACCTTGTAGACGAGAGTAGGAATGGATGAGAGATATCAGTCAGGGACCAGTTAGAAGACAGAATCATACGTTATTTTAAAGAATGCAATATGAAAAAAATGTTAACTAGGTATAAGGTTGTTAATTGAAAAGGCAGAAAGAGAACTCTGAGGTATCACAGGGGAACAATCACAGGGAACCACTCAGAAGAGGGGTCTTGTGGACCTGGGACCCATGTCTCAGGACTAGATGCTAGCCAGCTGATGAATGTAAGGGGTGCCATGGCGTCTATTCTTCATATCTGAGAAAAAACACAAACTTCATCAACTGCTTCCACAGGGGCAGGAGAAGAAACTGGATGCAAAATCCACAGGAGCAAAGATGAAGGAGTCTGGTAAGTCTCCCTCCATCAGGCCTGCAGGCTCTCTTCAGGACCCTGAGTGATAAAAACCTGACGTGAAGGCAGCTGACAGAAAAGGAAATGTGTTCTGTAGAATTCTGGGCATATCCCAGGGTCAGAGAACAGGAGTATAGGCAGGTAGTAACATACGATTATGTTAAGATGCTAACATAAGAATACAAGAAGATGCTAATTTCTTATGTAGTATATGACAAAATGAATGATTCTGACCCTTCCTGTTAGCCAGTGGTCATTATCTTCTAACTCGTCCCCCTCATCATCTGAAATCATGTTTCTAGAATTTGACTGTATTTTTGTTTTGCCCTTGCATTGCCCTCCGATGATCGGAGAAGGCAATGGCACCCCACCCCAGTACTCTTGCCTGGAAAATCCCATGGACAGAGGAGCCCGGAAGGCTGCAGTCCATGGGGTCACTGAGAGTTGAACACAACTGAGCGACTTCACTTTCACTTTTCACTTTCATGCATTGGAGAAGGAAATGGCAACCCACTCCAGTGTTCTTGCCTGGAGAATCCCAGGGACACGGAAACCTGGTAGGCTGCTGTCTATGGGGTCGCACAGTCAGACACGACTGAAGCGACTTAGCAGCAGCAGCAACATACGATTAAACCGAGGAAGAGTTTTCTATTTGAATATAATCACAGGAGCTATAGCACTAGTTATCTGTAAAGAAATTTATTTCCTATATCATTATTGACTCCTGCTTTTCACAGATGTAAGCTGTCTTATCTACAATTTACTCTTATTCGAATTAGCCAAATTAGCACAATCTTTCTGGGCTTCCCCGGTGGCTCAGATGGTAAAGAATCCACCTGCAATGCAGTAGACCTGGGTTTAATCCCTGGGTTGGGAAGATCCCCTGGAGAAGGGAATGGCTACGTACTCCAGGATTCTTGCCTGGAGAATCCATGGACAGAGGAGCCTGGAGTGTTACCGTCCATAGGGTTGCAAAGAGTTGGATGCGACTGAGAGACACACTTTCACTTTCGTTCACGTTTCATTACAATCTTTCCAGTGAAAGCCACCTTTCATGTTGTTTCTGAAAATTGTTTATGCCACCCCTAAACCTTTAAAAGCATTCTTTGCTTTTTTTGAACAACAAAAAACCCAGCCCACCTTGAAAACTCCCTACTGCAAAACATGGATTCAGTTTTCTCTAAGCAGCCCAGATAAGGTATAATGAGAAGAGCACTAGAGCCCAAACCTAGGGTTACAGGTGTAAATCACATCATTTATTGTGAGCATAGGTGATGTTTTCCCGTATGGTGACAGAGAGAGCAAATTTAGAGCTTAAACTAGTATTTTATATTTACTGTTAACACTTTTGTATTATGTGCTTAATTGAATTTTTAATTCTCTACCTAAACTATTCTAAATTGATAAGCCATGTAATATACCTTTAAAAAATATTAATTAAAACAAATATAAACATTTATTTTTCCAACAATAGAGTATCTCTAAAACTTATCAATGTAGAACTGTGATATGTAAGACTTGCCAATGAGCTCTTGTGACAATTTTCACATATATCTCTTAATACTTTATGATGAAATTAGTTCATTTTGCATTGTTTGTGATAATTTGGATTCCAATGAACTTGTAAAAGATACAGGTCTATTGTATACTTTAACCCAGTTACCTAAGTTTATTTTAACCTAAACTGTTGGAGAAGGCAATGGCACCCCACTCCACTACTCTTGCCTGGAAAATCCCATGGATGGAGGAGCCTGGTGGGCTGCAGTCTATGGCATCACAAAGAGTCAGACATGACTGAGCGACTTCACTTTTGCTTTCATGCATTGGAGAAGGAAATGGCAACCCACTCCAGTGTTCTTGCCTGGAGAATCCCAGGGATGGGATTGCACAGAGTCGGACATGACTGAAGCAACTTAGCAGCAGCAGCAGCAGCAACCTAAACTGTTGATCTTCTAAAGATGGATAGTTCTCATTTTATGACATTCATTCATCTTGCATTCATTTGACAAATATTTAATATATTTATTAATATGTTGGTGATATAGTGATGGATGGTTGGATAGATAGATAAACAGATAGGAAAGAAAATACAAAAATCCCTATCCTTGAGAAGTTAAATTAAATTCTGTTTTGGAGACAGATAGGAAAAAACAGTAAAATAAATAGCATGTTAGAAAACAACAAACAACTGCACAAGGACTACTGTACAGCACAGGGAACTTGGCTCCATATTACGTAACAACCAAATAGGAAAAGAATTTGAAAAAAACAAATATATGTAGAACTGAATCACTTCACTGTGCACTTGAGACTAACACAACATTGTTAATCAACTATCCTCGAATACACAATTAAAAGTTTTTTTTAAAAAGAATACAGTAAATGCAATGGAGGGAAAATGAAGAGAAATAAGGAGGTATGAACAATTAAGGATGGGATAAGCAACCAAGAGAGCATATTAAAAAGCAGAGACGTTACTTTGCCAACAAAAGTCCGTCTAGTCAAGGCTATGGTTTTTCCAGTAGTCAAGTATGGATGTGAGAGTTGGACTATAAAGAAAGCTGAGTGCCAAAAAATTGATGCTTTAGAACTGTTGTGTTAGAGAAGACGCTTGAGGGTCCTTTGGACTGCAAGGAGATCCAATCAGTCCATCCTAAAGGAGATCAGCCCTGGGTGTTCATTGGAAGGACTGATGCTGAAGGTGAAACTCCAATACTTTGGCCGCCTGATGCGAAGAGCTGACTCATTTGAAAAGACCCTGATGCTGGGAAAGATTGAGGGCAGGAGGAGAAGGGGACGACAGAGGATGAGATGGCTGGATGGCATCACTAACTCAATGGACATGAGTTTGGGTGGACTCCAGGAGTTGGTGATGGACAGGGAGGCCTGATGTGCTATAGTCTGTGAGGTCGCAAACAGTCAGACACAATTGAGCAACTGAACTGAACTGAAGTTAATATTTTAGATTAAATGACAAGGAAAAATCTCTCTGAAAAGGTGAGTGGAGATCTGAATATAGTGAAGATGATATCCATGAAAATACCTAAGGAAAGAGAATATTCCAGGCAAAGGCAACATCTGAAAAGGCCCTGGGGTCAGCATGCCTGATGTGAGAGAAGATTGCGTTCTTCCTCTCAACTCTAAACCATGACTTCTTGGACTCACAATGATAACTTTTTCCCTTAAGTTGTTAACTCGGGGAGAATGTTACGTGTAAAATACACACTGAACACACACTCACACCAAATTTGTTTCATTTTGTGTCTTATTATTATATGAGTACATTTTTTGCTATTTTTGTCAGTGCTAACAATAAAGGGGTTATAATTTTTTAATGTAATGTTATAGTTAAAAACAAAAGTAATGATTAAAACAGTTTGAAATGTAATTGTATTTTAATATTATTGTTAGGAATTCATCTTTAAGTGAATAAAAATTTTAACTTTCATTTTCAAAAGATGTTAATTATTTCAAATGGGAATTTTAAAATAAGTTGATTGTGTTTACCCTTTGTGTCAATGTAAGCTTCATATTTTCAATTAAATGTTTTAATTGGTTGCTCATAAGTTATCTTTCAACAGGCACAATTATTTTCAAGAACTTGAGACCTCCAAATACTATCTTAAAATTCAATTAGTTTATAATGTATTTGAATAAATTATAGTTTTAAGGACAGCTCTTTTGAGAGGCTAAATAAAATTAAGTTAAACAATTAAAGTTCTGCTCCCTACATAGCTAGTATGAATAAAAAATTATTTCACTAATTTTTATTATAAAATACCTCATGTATCCTAAAAATTAATAATATAAAGGTGTAAGGTATAAAAATAATTGCAAAATACTCAAATCTTGCACAAAGGTTAATAGAGTATTAGTAATACTTTTGAACTTTCTTGTCTGTACCAACTCCCCTCTCTCTTTTTCATCACCTCTTAGGAGTAACTAATCTTCTAAAATTTATATACATTATTTCTTGTTTACTGTCATAATGCATGAATCCCTTAATAATATATTATTTATACTTCATATGCCTTTGAGCTTCATATAAGAAGTATTATGCTGCTGCTGCTAAGTTGCTTCAGTCGTGTTTGACTCTGTGTGACCCCAGAGACGGCAGCCCACCAGACTCCCTGGTCCCTGGGATTTTCCAGGCAAGAACACTGGAGTGGGTTGCCATTTCCTTCTCCAATGCATGAAAGTGAAAAGGGAAAGTGAAGTCGCTCAGTCATGTCTGACTGTTTGCGACCCCATGGACTGCAGCCTACCAGGCTTCTCTGTCCACGGGATCTTCCAAGCAAGAGTACTGGAGTGGGATACCATTGCCTTCTCCAAGAAGTATTATGCTATTTGGTTTTTATTGTAACTTGCTTTATTCACTTAACACCAACATGAGACTTATCCCTATTGAGATTCATAGAGCTGTACTCAACTCAGTTTCATTACTGCATCAGTTCAGTTCAGTCGCTCAGCTGTGTCCAACTCTTTGCGACCCCATGAATCACAGCACGCCAGGCCTCCCTGTCCATCACCATCTCCCGGAGTTCACTCAGACTCACGTCCATCGAGTCAGTGATGCCATCCAGCCATCTCACCCTCTGTCGTCCCCTTCTTCTCCTGCCCCCAATCCCTCCCAGCATCAGAGTCTTTTCCAATGAGCATAGGATTCTATTATGTGAATATACCACAATCCAGTCATCTTCCTATCAATGGACTTTTCCTGTTGTTAAAACTTTGCTATTATAAATATTGCTGCTAAGAACACTTCTGAACACATCTCAGTGCACTGGATATATCCCTAGGAATGGGTTGTGGACTAATATATGCATTTTCAATTTTTTTTAATAATGACAAATTATTTCACAAAATGCTTGCATGAATTTACATTCTAACCAGTAAGGTATATTGTGGTTATTTGATTTTTTTTTAAAGAAACATTTTATCAGAATCACTGTCTTTGCCCTTACTTGTACTGATAAACTTTGTCTCAATGATTTTAGAAGGCTTTTCTAAAACATATTTTTGATACTGACACTTTGAAAATTATGTTCTTTGAAATTAGCTTCTTCTAGTATACATCTTATAGTGTAATTAATAGATTTTTTTCAAAATTTAATATACTTTAATTACTCTCTTTAATTCCCTTGTTTCTTTGGTTTTATTTAAGAGATCCTTTTCTATACATATAAATTTGACTATATGGACCTTTGTCAGCAAAGTGATGTCTCTGCTTTTAAATATACTGTCTAGTTTTGTCATAACTTTTCTTCCAAAGAGCAAAAGTCTTTTAATTTCATGGCTGCAGTCACTGTCCAGAGTGACTTTAGAGCCCAAGAAAATAAAATTTGTCACTGCTTCCACTTTTCCCCTTCTATTTTCCATGAACTGTTAGGACCAGATGTCAAAATCTTAGTTGCTTGAATGTTGAGTTTTAAACCAGCTTTTTCACTCTCCTCATTCACCCTCATCAAGAGGCTCTTTATTTCCTCTTTGATTTCTGCCATTATCTGCATATTGTATCATGTCCATATCTGAGGTTGTTGATATTTCTCCTGGCAATCTTGATCCCAGCTTGTGCTTCATCCAGCCCTACATTTTGCCTGATGTACTCTGTACAGAAGTTAAATAAGCAGGATGACAATATACAGCCTTCACATAACTCCTTTCCCAATTTTGAACAGTCAGTTTTTCCATGTAAGGTTCTAACTGTTGCTTCTTGACCCATGTACGGGTTTCTCAGGAGGCAGATCAGGTAACCTGGTATTCCCATCTCTTTAAGAATTTTCCACAGTCTGTTGTGATCCACACAGTCAAAGGCTTTTGCCTAGTCCAGGAAGCAAAAGTGGATGCTTTTCTGGAATCTCCTTACATTTTTGATACTTACTGCCTGAAGAGTTTCTAATTCAACAAGCAGGGACAAGGAACCTACAAGAAAGCAAGCAGACTTCCTTCAATGAGACACAATCAGCCATCTGGGGGGAACCAGGCGGGGTCTGTAGAACAGAGGGACAGAGAGAAGACGAGAGGACACGGGCAGAGCTGGGGTGCAAAGAGGCTCTCCCTGAAGGGCCAGCTGTGTTCGCATCGGTGGACGTTTGTGAAGAAGCTGCTTAAAGCGGCGGGAAGAGCCACTTGGCAGAATGAGGGGTAACAGGGGTCTGTACCCATGCAAGACTGGAAATAATACCTATTCCCAGTTGGCCAGCTCATGGTCCTTAAGGCATGGGGTAGAGTACTCAGAGGGCTTTGTAGTTGGGAATGATTAGCCATAGACTGACCATTACCCTTCTCACAAAGCCTAAAACTGTGAATTGTGAAGTAGTCAAATTCTTTCCAATCATCTTAACTTTATCACAGAACAGAATTCAAGAAGATCCATAGGGGTACAAAAATATACAACACCCATAAAAAATAAAATTCACACTGCCTGGCATCTAATTAGAACTGCCAGGCATAAAGAGAAGCAGAAAAATATAAGCTATAATAAAGAAAAATTCAACAGAAACCAATCCAGAACTAACACGAATGTTACAGTCAGAAAAAAATACATTAAAACATTTATTATAGCTGTACTCCAAATGTTCAGAAAATTACAGAGACAGAAGATATAAAGAAAAGACCCAAATAAAAGGTTGAGAGATAAAAACTACAATGTGTGAGCTAAAAATTAAAAACTAAAACACTAGATGGGATTAATGGAAGGTTAGACATTGAAGAAAATTTAGTGAACTTAAGGCAATGGCACCCCACTCCAGTACTCTTGCCTGGAAAATGCCATGGACGGAGAAGCCTGGTAGGCTGCAGTCCATGGGGTTGCTAAGAGTCAGACACGACTGAGCGACTTCACTTTCCCTTTTCACTTTCATGCATTGGAGAAGGAAATGGCAACTCACTCCAGTGTTCTTGCCTAGAGAATCCCAGGGACCGGGGAGCCTGGTGGGCTGCCGTCTATGGAGTTGCACAGAGTCGGACACGACTGAAACGACTTAGCAGCAGCAGGAACATAACAAAAGAAACTAATATGAGACACAGAAGACTCGAAAACAAACAGAGCTTCAGGGAGCTGCAGGACAACTTCAATCAGCCTAGTATACAAGCAATTGTAGTGCCTGAGGGATAAACAGAAAAATATTTTAAAAGAACAATGGCTAAAAATTTCCCAAATTTGATCTATACTCTAAGTTCACCTATCTAAGAACTCAATACATCTCACATCATAATCAGCTCCTCAAAAACAGTGACAGAGAGAAAATTCGTAAAGCAAGCAGAAGGAAATGACTGCATATTTCTCCAAGGAAACAATGTGAAAAACAGACAGTGGAGAAATATCTTTAAAGTAGTGAAAGGAAAAAGCTGCCAACCTAGAGTTCTATAAGCTATGAAAAATGGCTTTCAAAAGCTGAAGATAACCAGAGGGGAAATGTTGTGGGGGATTCGGGGATAAATCAGGAGTTTGAGAGGACTACTATATATAAGCAGTAGTAGACGGCAACAACTTACTGTGTAGCGCAGAAAACAACTCAGTACTTTGTGGCAAGCCACATGAGAAAAGAATCTAAACAAGAATGACTATGTGTACTCATACAGCTGAATCACTTTGCCATACACTTGAAACTACCACAACACTGAAAATCAACTGTACTCCAATAAGATGTTTAAATAACCCAAGTTGACTTTTTCTGGCTTACAAAGGCAAAAAAAATTTATGACCAGTGGCCAAATGAAGTTCCTTCAAAGCAGAGAGAAAGTGATACCTGATAGAAAGAGGGTCTACACAAAGGCATGAAGGGCACTAGAAACTGCCTGCCTGGACAAATAGACGAGTGAGTACCACTGTTAACAGGTAGATGATTATTTAAAACAAAACAGTGTCAGTTCAGTTCAGTCACTCAGTCGAGTCCGACTCTTTGTGATCCCAAGAATCGCAGCACGCCAGGCCTCCCTGTCCATCACCAACACCCGGAGTTCACTCAAACTCATGTCCATCAAATCGGTGATGCCATCCAGCCATCTCATCCTCTGGCGTCCCCTTCTCCTCCTGCCCCCAATCCCTCCCAGCATCAGAGTCTTTTCCAATGAGTCAACTCTTTGCATGAGGTGGCCAAAGTGCTGGAGTTTCAGCTTTAGCATCATTCCTTCCAAAGAAGACCCAGGACTGATCTCCTTTAGAATGGACTAGTTGGATCTCCTTTCAGTCCAAGGGACTCTCAAGAGTCTTCTCCAACACCACAATTCAAAAGCATCAATTCTTTGGCGCTCAGCTTTCTTCACAGTCCAACTCACATCCATACATGACCACTGGAAAAACCATTGCCTTGACTAGATGGACCTTTGTTGGCAAAGTAATGTCTCTGCTTTTCAATATGCTATCTACGTTGGTCATAACTTTCTTTCCAAGGAGTAAGTGTCTTTTAATTTCATGGCTGCAGTCACCATCTGCAGTGATTTTGGAGCCCCAAAATAATGAAGTCTGACACTGTTTACACTGTTTCCCCATCTATTTCCCATGAAGTGATGGGACTGGATGCCATGATCTTCATTTTCTGAATGTTGAGCTTTAAGCCAACTTTTTCAGTCTCTTCTTTCACTTTCATCAAGAGGCTTTTTAGTTCCTCTNGGTGATGCCATCCAGCCATCTCATACTCTGGCGTCCCCTTCTCCTCCTGCCCCCAATCCCTCCCAGCATCAGAGTCTTTTCCAATGAGTCAACTCTTTGCATGAGGTGGCCAAAGTGCTGGAGTTTCAGCTTTAGCATCATTCCTTCCAAAGAAGACCCAGGACTGATCTCCTTTAGAATGGACTAGTTGGATCTCCTTTCAGTCCAAGGGACTCTCAAGAGTCTTCTCCAACACCACAATTCAAAAGCATCAATTCTTTGGCGCTCAGCTTTCTTCACAGTCCAACTCACATCCATACATGACCACTGGAAAAACCATTGCCTTGACTAGATGGACCTTTGTTGGCAAAGTAATGTCTCTGCTTTTCAATATGCTATCTACGTTGGTCATAACTTTCTTTCCAAGGAGTAAGTGTCTTTTAATTTCATGGCTGCAGTCACCATCTGCAGTGATTTTGGAGCCCCAAAATAATGAAGTCTGACACTGTTTACACTGTTTCCCCATCTATTTCCCATGAAGTGATGGGACTGGATGCCATGATCTTCATTTTCTGAATGTTGAGCTTTAAGCCAACTTTTTCAGTCTCTTCTTTCACTTTCATCAAGAGGCTTTTTAGTTCCTCTTCACTTTCTGCCATAAGGGTGGTGTCATCTGCATA
The DNA here is from genome assembly GCA_006410615.1 of Neotragus moschatus. Classification (NCBI taxonomy): domain Eukaryota; kingdom Metazoa; phylum Chordata; class Mammalia; order Artiodactyla; family Bovidae; genus Neotragus; species Neotragus moschatus. Next base: position 485,753 of record SJYA01002593.1, on the reverse strand, counting down.
TCTGAGGTTATTGATATTTCTCCAGGCAATGTAGCTTACTGTTTATAATAGATAAAAAAGCAAAATGCATCACAATAATAGGACAAAGGCTACAGGGGGGAGAAATGAAAGTATACTAACTTGAGGTTGTTTATGAATTGGTGAAATAGCACTTTGAAGTAGACTGTGGTAAGTAAATATATACACTATAAAACCACTGGGCTTCCCTGGTAGCTCAGCTGGTAAAACTCTATAAAATCATTAAGCCAACAAAGCGAATTAAAAATAAAATCATACTGGATTACATTAATTTGTATCTATCCCTTTATTTTCTGCTTTAATTTTACACTGAAACTAAGGGGGTATGTATCAATCTAAATTTTTAAGATAAATATTAAATAACTATGACTGCAAAAATTATATAAGAAAGTTACAAATGAGTTAACAACCATAAAAGCGTCTGACCAAGGTAAAGAATTAAAATCTTGGAGACATTGAAGAGACATTAAAATCTTTTATTTAAAGACAGAAAACATCTAAATGTATAACCTGCAGAAATGAGAAAATTTATTTTCTTTTCAGTAACTGTTGAAATTCCTCTGATGTACTAAAAAGTATTGCTATATAATTACTTGCTGTCCATGTAATGCTATCTTTTTGAGTTGAATCATAAATGCCAGAACCTCCTAAGAACCAGCCAGTAATTGAATTCTATTTTTAATAACTGTGGATCTGAAAGGAAGTGCATAAGCAATACCACCATTGACAGATAATGTAAATTATCTGGTAGCTCATCACAAAACTGCTATTTTCTGAGTTAAAAATCTTTCCTTGGAGAGAGAGGTTTGCAAGTTTTTTTTCAGTCAGTGTAAACATATTTCAGTTTTAGCACATATGACTATCTGTGTTCTATGTGATGAAAGACTAGTGATAAGACATAAAAAGAAAAAGATAACTATTACAAATTCTATTTTCAGAATAATGTGACTTTAGTAATTAATGGGGAACATTAACAACATAGCATACTTACCTTAAATCACACTAAAATTATCAGCAGTTTTCTTTAAAAAAAAAAGACAGCCAACAAGAAAACATGGTAGAAACCTAGGAAAAGCAAACTTTCAGTTCATATTAAATAGTAAGTTTGCACTTCTAATAGGAAGCTGTAGGAATAAACATCATCTTTTGAAAAATAGGATCAAGAAGACTTTTTGGAAAGTCTTGCCTTTGTAATCACTCATCAAAAATAACTTCCTTGATTCTTAGTTTTCTCTCCAATTTATTTTCAACTCACAGAAAGTTACATTTTTCCCCCATTATTTCATCATAGAGTGAAAAGCGCCATCACTGATTAAACTGTGAAAACTAGTTCTTCTTATCCCAACGTAGGGGTGTGTTGACCATATAATTTATCATCCAAACAAAGATTTACTTGATATTGAAAGGGTGCCACACTAACAGAATCAGTAGGACTGTCCTCCAGGACTGTTCTGGGAACAGTAAGATGGATGATCTCATCTCCATATGAAGGTTTTGATGGTCAGCCCCTTTTCCACCTGTTTACATTGCATTTCCACCAGTGTTTCCTTATACCTCAGGTTCTAGGAATTCTGAACTACTTCTGCTTTCTAAACTATGCCATCTTGCTTCACACCATTAAGGCTTTGCATATGCAAGCCCTCTGAATAGTTCAGTATTTAATATTCAATACTTCAGCAATTCCTATGAAGCTTTTAACCCTGCTTAGATGCATCTTTTAGGAAAGGCTGAGGCTAATGTCCCTCCAGGGTTGACCAGTCTCTTAATTAAGAGTCAATCACAAGACATACAGATGAGCAACAGGCACATGAAAAGAGGCTCAACATGACTGCTTATTAGAGAAACGCAAATCAAACCTCAGTGAGGTACCACCTCACACAACTCAAAATGATCATCATTTAAAAAAATCCATAAATAAAGAATGTGGGAGAGGATGTGAGAAGAGGGAATCCTCCTGCGTTGTTGCTGGGAATGTAAATTGGTCCGGTCACTGGGGAGAATTCTGTTGTTCAGTCCCTAGGTCCTGTCCAGCTTTTTGTGATCCCCTGGAGTGCAGCATGCCAGGCTCCCCTGTGCTTCACTATCTCCTGGAATTTGTTCAAATCCATATCCATTGAATCGGTGATGCTGTATAACCATGTCATCCTCTGCGCCCCCTTCTCCTTTTGCCTTCAACCTTTCCCAGCATGAGGGTCTTTTCCAATGAGTTTGTTCTACTTATCAGGTGAGGTGGCCAAAGTTTTGGAATTTCAGCTTCAGCAACAATCCTTCCAACGAATATTCAGGAGAATAGCACAGAGGATCCTCAAAAAACTAAATATAGAGTTACAGTATAATCCAACAACCCCACTCCTGAGCATACATCAAGACAAAACTAAAATGCAAAAAGATACATGAACCCCAATGTTCAGAGTAGCACTAGTCACAGTTAAGCCAAAACATGGAAACAACCTAAATGTCCATCAATAGATAAATGGATGATGTTATCCACGTACACACACACACAATGGAAGACTCAGTTCAGTTCAGTTGCTCAGTCGTGTCAGACTCTTTGTGATCCCATGGACTGCAGCACACTAGGACTCCCTATGCATCACCAACACCAGGAGTTTGCTTAAACTCTTATCCATCGAGTCCGTGATGCCATCGAACCACCTGTTGTTCTCTTCTCCTTCTGCCTTTAATCTTTTCTAGCATCAGAGTCTTTTCCAATAAGTCAACTCTTTGCTTCAGGTGGCCAAAGTACCGGAGTTTCAGCTTCAGCATCAGTCCTTCCAGTGAATATTCAGGTCTGATTTCCTTTAGAATTGACTGGTGTGACTGACTGGTGACTGACTGTTCCTTTGCAGTCCGAGGAACTCTCAAGAGTCTTCTCTAACATCACAGTCCAAAAGCATCAATTCTTTGGTGCACAGATTTCTTTATAGTCCAACTCTCACGTCTATACATGACCATTGGAAAAACCATAGCTTTGACAATATGGACCTTTGTCAGCAAAGTAGTGTCTCTGCTTTTTAATGTGCTTTCTAGGTTGGTCATAGCTTTTCTTCCAAGGAGCAAGTGTCTTGATTTCATGGCTGCAGTCACCATCTGCAGTGATTTGGGAGCCCAAGAAAATGAAGTCTCTCACTGTTTCCATTGTTTCCCCATCTATTTGCCATGAAGTGATGGGACCAAATGCCATGATCTTAGTTTTCTGAATGTTGAGTTTTAACACAGCTTTTTCACTATCCTCTTTGACTTTTGTCAAGAGGTTCTTCCATTCTTCTCTTTCTGTCATAAAGATGTCATCTGCCTATCTGAGGTTATTGATATTTCTCCCTGAATCTTAATTCCAGCTTGTGTTTCATCCATCCTAGCATTTTGCATGATGTACTCTGCATATAAGTCAAATAAGCAGGGTGACAGTATATAGCCTTGACGTATTCCTTTCCCAATTTGGAACCAGTAGGTTTTTTCATGTCCAGTTCTAACTGTTGCTTCTTGACTTACATTCAGATTTCTCACGAGGCAGATAAGGTGGTCTGGTATTCCCATCCCTTGAAGAATTTTCCATAGTCTGTTGTGATCCACACAGTCAAAGGCTTTGGTGTAATTGACAAAAAAAAGTAGATGTTTTTCTGGAATTTTCTTGCTTTTTCTATGATCCAGTGGCTGTTGACCATTTGATCTCTGGTTCCTCTGCCTTGTCTAAATTCAGCTTGGACATCTGGAAATTCTCAGTTCATGTACTGTTGAAGCCCAGCTTGGAGAATTTTGAGCATTCCTTTGCTAGAATATGAAATGAGTGCAATTGTGAAGTAGCTTGAACATTCTTTGGCATTGCCCTTCTTTGGGATTGGAATAAAAACTGACCTTTTCTAGTCCTGTGGCCACTGCTGAGTTTTCCAAGTTTGCTGGCATATTGAGTGCAGCAGTTTCACAGTTTCAGCAGCATCATCTTTCAGGATTTGAAATAGATCAATGGGATTCCATCACCTCCACTAGCTTTGTTCGTAGTGATGCTTCCTAAGGCCCACTTGACTTCATATTCCAGGATATCTGGCTTTAAGTGAGTGATCACACCACCGTGGTTATCTGGGTCATGAAGATCTTTTCTGTATAGTTTTCAATCATTAAAAGTGAAAAAAATATCATTTGCAACCACATGGATGGACTTAGAGATGACCATACTAAATGTAGTAAGTCAGAAAGAGACAGGCAAACACCATATGATACCACTTATATGTGGAATCCAAAATATGACACAAATTAACTTATCTATGAAACAGAAACAGACTCACAGGTACAGGGAACAGATTTGTGGTTGCCAAGGTGAGGGGAGGGCTGGATTAGGAGTTTGGGATTAGCAAATGCAAACTATTATATATGGAATGGATAAACCAGGTCTTACTGTATAGCACAGGGAACTATACACAATATCCTGTGATAAACCATTTTGGAAAAGAATATGGCTTCCCAGGTGTTGCAGTGGTAAAGAATCCACCTGCCAAAACAGAAGACATAGGAGATTCAGGTTTAATCCCTGAATCCAGAAGATCACCTGGAGAAGGAAATGGCAGCCCATTCCAGTATGCTTGCCTGGATAATCCCATGAAAAGAGAAGCCTGGTGGATTATAGTCCATGGGGTTGCAAAGAGTTGGAGATGATTGCCTGAGTGAGTGAGAGTGAGATACATATATGTGTGTATACACCAGGCTTCTCCATCCATGGGAATCTCCAGGCAAGAATACTAAAGTAGGTTACCATTTCCTTCTCCAGGGGATCTTCCCGACCCAGGGATCGAACCCAGGTCTCCTGCATTAAAGGCAGACGCTTTAACCTCTGAGCCACCTATGCCTTCCCTGGTGGATCAACTGGTAAAGAATCTGTTTGCAATGCAGGAGACCTGAGTTCGATCCCTGGGTTGGGAAGATCCCCTGGAGAAGGGAACACCTACCCACTCCAGTACTCTGGCCTGGAGAATTCCATGGACTGTATAGTCCATGGGGTTGCAAACAGTCGGACATGACTGACTTTCACTTTCAGCTTCAGTTTTCATATATATATATACATACACACATATATATCTGAATCACTTTACAGCACAGCAGAAATTAACATAACACTGTAAATCAACTCTACTTTCATAAAATAAGTTTAAAAACAGAATCACTTAGCATCTGCAGGAGTTTAGAGTCTGACAGAACTCTGGGCCTTGCAATGCTCCTACCGTGGTCCTTTCCCTTCATGAAACCTACCTGCGCCATTCCTTCACAGAACTGCATGTTCCTTGAAGGCAGGTATGCCAGCAGATCCAAGTCTGCTGGAGACCCTGCCCTCTGTCACTGCGTGTGCTCAGTCACTCAGTCATGCCTGACTCTGTGTGACCCCAGGGACTGCAGCCCTCCAGGCTCCTCTGTCTCTGCAGCTTTTCAGGCAAGAGCACTGGAGTGGGTTGCCATTTCCTTCTCTGTGTGTCTCCTGCACTGCAGGTGACTTCTTTACTTGCTGAGCCACTGGGGAAGCTATTCACTGCATGCGGTATTAATAAGTGTATTAATCATGACTGCTACATAACAAACTGTGAGGCTTCCCTGGCCGCTCAAACTGTAAAGTATCCGTCTGCAATGCTGGAGACCCAGGTTCAATGCCTGGGTCAGGAAGATCCCCTGAAGGGAACGCCAGCCCACTTCAGTATTCTTGCCTGGAGAATTCCATGGACAGAAGAGGCGGACCAGCTCGCTAGTTCATGGGATCGCATAGTTGGACATGACTGAGAGACTAACACACACATATCACAAACTGTATACTGTAAATGTTTGTGGCTTAAAACACATTTTTTTTTAAGTGTATGTGGTCTTCTGGGACCTTCTTCTGATGTGGGCTGGTCTGGCTGATCCCAGGGGCCTATGCCTCTTCAGCTGGACAGGTGACTAGAGGCTGGCTTTTTGTGCTGGTTTCAAGATGTGTCTGAAAATTCTTTCACACTCTTTCTTCTGAAAGGTAGAGCGTAATTCTCCTCCCCTTGAATGTTGGCCAAACGCAGAGACTCATTTCTAATTGAATGCAGCAGAGTGATGGTGTGGGACTTCTGAGGTCACAAAAGGCATTGCTGCTTCCAGCTTGTTCTCCTGGATGATCTGCTCTGGGGAGGGGCGTGGGCTTGTTATTAGGACACACAAGCAGCCTAGAGCGGGGGAGAGGCCCCTGCAAGAAGTAAGGATATTGTCTTGTAAACAGGTAACGCCGACTGGCCAGCCAAGTGAGGGAGCCACTTAGCCTGTAAGAGCAACTTATCAGAAGAGAAAGTTCTGGCCTCAGATGACTACAGGGCCGGCCAAAATCTTGTCCAAATCTCGCGAGAGACCCCCAGCCTGAAGCCCCCCATCTAAGTGGCACGTGGACTCCTGACCTTCAGAGGCCGTGTTGAGTTAATAAACATGGACCACCGCCTTGAACTGCTGAGGTTGGGGAGCCGTCTGAGGTACAGCAGAATTAATGGGCTCACTGGCTAGGATGACTCAGCTGGGATGGCCCCTCTGCACGGCACACAGCCTCTCATGCCCCACCATGTTGGCCTGCCCTTGTTCTCAGGACTTGAAGCTCCCGAGAGAGAGAGCAGCTTATGAGCCCGTTGTGGCCCACCCCCAGAGATGCCACCTATGGCTGCTGTGTTAGTTGCTCAGTCGTTGCTGCTCTTTTTGTGTGACCCCATGGACTATAGCCCGCCAGTCTTCTCTGTCCATGGGATTCTCCAGGGGAGAATACTGGAGTGGGTTGCCATGCCCTCCTCCAGGGGATCTTCTGAACCCAGGGATCAAACCTGCCTCTCCTGCAGTGGCAGGAGGATTCTTTCCTGCTGAGCCACCAGGGAAGCCCAAAACATCACCGACTATCCAGCGAAGCAGGCCCACCAAGATTCAGGGGTGAAGAAACAATACCTCCCCCTGAGGGCCATGGATAAAGGGAGGGTAGTAACTGGGGCTGTACTGCCAGTCAAGCTACCCAAACAGCATTGTCTGTCAGCCAGGGTGTTTCCCTGCCTTGGTCCCAGGAGTGAGCTCTTGACTGCAGCACATTTAAAGTGCTCTCCACCCCAGGACTGTATGACTCAACAGGAAAGATGGTTTCCTCTTGACAGTGAGCAGTTTGTAAAGGCAGAACACTAGTTCTTGACCCCTAGATTTCTGGAGCTCTCCTACTTCCTGTCCCATCTGGTTCTCAGTCATTCCTTCTGTAAACTAGTAGACACTTTCTTATAAATGCCCATTCTTTCCTGCCCGAGTTAGTTGGAGTCAGTTTCTGTTTACCATCAAGAAACCCAGCCAAGGAACCCAGTGACCTTGGCAGCAGCTCAGGACTGTACGAGCTCCGGTATTTCTTCCAAAGTTAGGGGCCAGAAGATGCCACAAACAAAGCACAGGGAGATCCTTCAGATGATCACTGGCATTTAAAATATATCTTTGAAAACTCTTTAAACATCCTTAAGGACAACTGTAATAAAAATGCAAAGCAATCATAACTAATGGTATAGAAACACCCTAAGATGGTGTTTTCTGGGGACTTCCCTGGCAGTCCAGTGCAGGAGGTGTGGGCTCGATCCTTGGTCAAGGACCTAAGATCCCACATGCTGCATGGCATAGCCCCCAAAAAATAAAAGCCTGATGGATTGTATATCAGTAAAGAACTGTGTATCTGGCACAGGCTGACTGCACTGTCTGGCAGCATTTCCATGCGGCAGTGTGACTGTCTGCCAGGGAAATCATAGAGCACGAGAGGTCAAAGTTTCTGGCACTTGGACCAAATACTCAGATTCAGGCTGTGAAGGCGACGGCATCGCACCTCCTGCTTCCGGTTGACATATGGCTGCTTCCGGCCGCTGTCTCCACCCATCTACTGCAGTACAGCTTTATAGTCACTCCCAGCCTGAAATGATTTCCACTTTCAGCTGGTCATGCTTCCTTATTAATTTGTTAAACAATCAGGAATGACAGAAGGTATCAACTCCCTTCCGGGATATTTAAACTGTCAGTAGTTATTCATATGCAAATAGTGTGCCCGCCCACGAACTTTTAAGAACTTTGCTTATCCAGAGTTCCAGAGCACAAATATTGCAGAATCAGACGCCTCCCCAAAACATTTCTCCCTCTGACATTCAGCAGCTTCTAAAGGAAACTCATTAGTGGTTTTTCACTGCTGAAGTTATAGCAGCTGTCAGTCAGTGATGGGCTTGGGCACTTGGCAGTGGAGACAGTATGTCCTAGTGATTAGGAGCACAGGCTTTAAAACTGAGTGAAAACTGTGAGTTCCAGTCTTCGCTCCACCTCTCATTATCTGAGTGATTTGGGGCAAGTTCCTTGACCCTCTGGGCCTCAGTTTCTCTATTACAAAGATTGTGCCAAAAAAAGAAACTATCTCATGGGGAAACTATCTCAGAGAATTATATGAAAAAATATGTGCAATACACTTAGTCTATAGCTTGCAACATAGGAAGCAATCAATAAATGTTAATTGTTAGTGCTTATATTATTATTAATACTAATACCACTACTATTAATAATAATCATTTAGCATGCCAGCAGCTTCCAGGACTGGAACAGCAAGTCCCAACAACATCTGACTCACCAAGTTGCAGTAGCAGAGTTACTGGTGGCCCAGGCAGGATTGGCACCAGCCCCGAAGGGCAGCATCCAGTGGGGCAGGGCGAAATGCTGCGGCTCAGAGTCCAAGTTCCATCGCTAGTTGCTGTCAGTATCTCACCTTCACACTCCATCTGGGTTGGATTAGCCATATCTGAAGCAGAGCCAAGCCTCAGAAAGTCTGGGCTCCAGACTCAGCAGAGAAGCGGAGTGGATGCCTCAACCTGGGCAAGGAACAAGACAGCTGCAAGGGTCCGACTGAAGCTCGGGAACACCCTGAGTTCTGGCCACACGGCGCCGCCGGCTGGGGCAGCAGAAACTCTCCAGACCCATCCAATCAGCAGAAGAGAGCCAGTTCTTATAGGGCTGCCAAGGCCAGATCTCAAGCACGCTGATGGCAGGGCTGTAATGTGAGCTGCTCCTGGGCTGTAGGAACAATAAAGATCCTCCTTTCTGTGCTAAGGGGAGGAATAACAAGTCAACAAGGAAAAGGAAAACTGGAGCTCACGGAGCAGGACATCTGTGGCAGCCACAAAGCATCCAGGCAGGAGCAGGGCTGTGCACCTGAGCAAAAGCTGTTATCTCATCTGGCGAATTTCAGGGCACCTCAGGGCTCGGCCACCCTCTCCTTGATCCTTGGACAGACATGGCCAAAGGATCCCAGCTGATGAGTCATTCGCAACAGAACTCTCCCACAGCCTGCAACTCACAGCGGGTTTCAGAGGGAATCAGAATCAGCATTTTAGCACGATGCTCACAGAATACCCACACATTTCAGTTTAAGAAGTTCTGTGAGGATGCTTTTACCAATTGGTAGGGTTTAGCATGTGAGTTCAAACCTATTTGCCATTGGTAGGGTTTAGCATGTGAGTTCAAACCTATTTGTCATCCTCCCTATGAAAACAGACGAAAATCGCAGGTTGCTGAAGGCATGAAGATGTCCCTGATTTCAGAAACAAGACGGGAATCTCTACGCGGTCTGCCAGAGACTTTTGGCTCATGAGAAGGCTGCCGGTAGCCAGAGCTAAGACTGTCCCAGCCAAGAGGAGATGGAAGGTCAGGAGGAGGTCAAATATTAAGATCTCTGGAAAGTGGAACAGACATCTGGAGCAGGAGCATGGTAAGAATTAGAAGAGGCTTCATGTGACCCTTGTGGGTTATGAAGTATCTTATCAACAGTCTTCGCTGTTGGCTCATCTTGTCTGTTGTACTTCAACATTTGTAGTTTTGAGATGGAACCCACTCAGCTGTGCTAAGGTGCTCCAAGGAAAGATGACTTTCTCTAGGGCAGGACGGCAGATGGGAGCCACAGCAGTCCCCTGAGAACAAGGAACTGGTGACTGAAAGAATCAGAGCATGTGAAAGAAATAGAAGAAAAGTGACAATTTGGGGAAGTACACAGGACCCTCCCACATTTTCTTTAACACTGCATCTTCGTGTGGGTATGAATTTCATGAAAGTGCCTTTTCCCTCTGTGGCTTCTTTTGAGAATCCTCTCTAAGGGATGAGTTTTTACCCCTCTCTCTCCATCACCGGTGGCACTAGTGGAAAAGTACCTGCCTGACAATGCAGGAGACATAAGGGATAAAGGTTCAGTCCCCGGATGTGGAAGATCCCCTGGAGAAGGGAATGGCATCCCACTTCAGTATTCTTGCCCAGAACATCCCACGGACAGAGGAGCCTGGCAGGCTACAGTCCACGGGTTTGCAAAGAGTCAGCAAAGTCTTTGCAAAGTCTCACTCACACGATTGAGTGACTAACATCCCATCCCCTAAACATAGAGACCCACATATATGCCAAAGTTGGCACATAATTTCAGGGATTTACAGAATCCCTATGATTTCAGGGATCTCAGGTTAAGAACTCAAGCCTGGCACTTCCCGTACATTTTTATTTCTTCTTTGAATCCCTAACTTTAAGCCCGGATACTACCACTGTTTCTAAACAAATAAGGATTACCAGGTTGTTTTCCATTTCCAATGAGAACGAACTCATCTTTCAGACAACAAATATGCGGAGCCATGATCCTTGCACCAGATATGTGATTTAAGCTGGGATTTCTGGGAAGGCTCACAATAAACATCAGTGACAAAGCCAGAGTCTTTGATGCAATTTGTTTGGGTGGAACCCAAGTGTAAGGAGAGAGCAAATGAGCCAAGATGGAGTGTTCAGCTCTCCTGCTCCACATTTTGTAAATAATGACCATGTAACAGCTGAGATCATTTCTAGCAGTGCACATGCGCATCACGAGGTGCTCCCTTGTGAGCTAGTGTCTGTGCAGTACCCTGTATGAATGTCACGATGAAAGCCCAGCCTGCTGCTGCGCTGGGGCTACATTGGAGTGACCCCATGACTATGTCACGTGAGGTTATGTTATGGGTCCGTCATGGCTATGTTATGGTTATGCTGTGGCTGCTGCTTCAGCCAGTAGAGAGGCTGTGTTAAGGCTGCCAGGCCAGCCAGGAGAGAAGAAACATGTCTGCAGTCCCTATGGCTCCTCAAGTCTTCTTCCAGCCTCTTAGTTCACACCTTGCCTACCCTGGGTTCAGCAGACAGTATGAACAGCAAGACAATTGCCACTCTGAGCAGGGTCAGTGATACACCCAGCGTCTGTATTTTTAAAGCGCCCAGAAACTTCTACAGTGCATTGTCAGCTTAGAACCACTGCTCTAGACTGACTGCCTACAGTGGATCTGGGGTAATGAGCAGTAACCCCTTTACCTACTTACTGTACCTTCCCCTGCGGCTCTCAGCACCCCCTCTGTACTGGTAGCACGTGTGTGCAACCTCGGGTCAAGTGAGGCAAAGAAAATCTATCTGTAATCTTTGCCCTCATGTACAATCCTGTTTACATCCTAAACATGAAACCTGAAAAAAATACTAATATAAATAAATTTTTATCGAAGTATAGTTGGTTTACAATATTGTGTTAGTTTCAGGTGTAGAGCATAGTGATTCAGTACTTTCCCTGGTGGCTCAGACGGTAAAGCGTCTGTCTACAATGCGGGAGACCCAGGTTCAATCCCTGGGTTGGGAAGATCCCCTGGAGAAGGAAACGGCAATCCACTCCAGTACTATTGCCTGGAAAATCCCATGGACAGAGGAGCCTGGTAGGCTACAGTCCATGGGGTCACAAAGAGTCGGACACGACTGAGCGACTTCACTTTTACAGATTAAAAAAGAAATCAATCGCTCAGACATGTCTGACTCTTTGTAAACCTATGGACTGTAGCTCTCCAGGCTCCTCTCTCCATGGAGTTTCCCAGACAAGAATACGGGATTGGGTTGCCATTTCCTCCTCCAGGGGATCTTCCTGACTCAGGGACTGAAACTGCCTGTAAGAATTACTTCCCAGTGAGCCACCTCAGTTCACTTCAGTTCAGTCGCTCAGTCATGTCCGACTCTTCGCGACCTCATGAATCGCAGCATGCCAGGCCTCCCTGTCCATCACTAACTCCCAAAGATCACTCAAACTTATGTCCATCAAGTCAGTGATGCCATCCAGCCATCTCATCCTCTGTCCTCCCCTTCTCCTCCTGCCCCCAATCCCTCCCAGCATCAGATCAGAGTCTTTTTCTTTCTCAACACTTCACATGAGGTGGCCAAAGTATTGGAGTTTCAGCTTTCGTATCAGTCCTTCCAAAGAATACCCAGGACTAATCTCCTTCAGAATGGACTAGTTGGATCTCCTTTCAGTCCAAGGGACTTTCAAGAGTCTTCTCCAACACCACAGTTCAAAAGCATCAATTCTTCGGCACTCAGCTTTCTTCACTTTCTTCACAAGTCCAACTCTCACATCCATACGTGACCACTGGAAAAACCATAGCCTTGACTNTGTTGACTGTATAGAGCTTCTCCATCTTTGGCTGCAAAAAACTATAATCAGTCTAATTTCATTGTTGACCATCTGGTGATGTCCATGGGTAGAATCTTCTCTTGTGTTGTTGGAAGAGGGTGTTTGCTATGACCAGTGCGTTTTCTTGACAAAACTCTATTAGTCTTTGTCCTGCTTCATTCCGTATTCCAAGGCCAAGTTTGCCTATTACTCCAGGTGTTTCTTGACTTCCTACTTAAAATACTTACTATCTAGACTTCTACAGAAAAGGCCTCCAAGCCTTAATTTAATCATACAGGTTTGCCCAGAGAGGCGGTTTAAGCTATAGTGGAGCTGAGAGGGACTCTCAGCTCTGCTGGGGGTAGGGGGCACAGAGGGGCACAAGGTGTTCTTTACTGTGCAGAAGATGTCTGAGCAGTGAAGTCTTGAAGACTGAGTAGGAATTAATCACATGACAGGGAGGGAAGGCCTTTACAGGCAGAGGGGCTGGGATGGATAAATTATGGAGGTTGAATACAGTGTGACATGCTTGACCTCTGGGTCGAGAAGATTGCCTGGAGAAGGGAATGGCTACCCACTCCAGGATTCTTGCCTGGAGAATTCCATGGACAGAGGAACCTGGTGGGCTACAGTCCATGGGGCTGCAAAAGAGTCAGACGCAACTGAGCAACTAACACACAAGGAAGCATTTAGGGTTTGGCTGGGCTTGGAGGGGACTCCAGAAACCCGATCTTAAAGAGCTTATGTGCTATGTTCAGTAGTTTGGATTTGATCTTACGTGAGCGATGGGGAGAAATGGGAAGGTTTTCAGCAGAGCAGTGACATGATCAGGTGGGGATTTAGAAAAATCACTGTAATAGCAACATGGAGAATGGATTGGAAGAAGACCAGGCGAGAGGTTATCGCAATGAGACATGATGTTTATCAGAGGCAAGCAGCTGGGAATGTGCAGAAGAGGGGGAATGAGAGACACCCAGAGGGAGACATCCAGGGGCCTTGGTGCCTGGATGTGAGGTGTGAGAAGAAGTAGGGGGTAAGAGTGATTCCAAGAGTCTGGCTCGGTGACTTAGGTGGGTACCAGCAAACACAGAAGAGAGATGGAAGGCCAGGGCACCAGTGGAGACACTGAGGACATCGGGCAGAGGAAGAGGATCCAGCAGTGTGATCGGTGCTGTCCTGGAGTCTAGAAGGGCCGGGAGGAAAACGAGCCCCCAGAGTGGGGTTTCAGAGGCTAACGGGGAGGAAAGGATATTTTGAAGGACGAAGGACGGATTGGGTGATTAACAGTTGTTAATGCCTCCAAGGGGCCTGGGAGGATAAAGACTGCAAACCCTGAATCTGGCCATCTGGAGGCCAATGCGGGGTCCAGACAGGAGAGGTTCAGGGTGTGGTTGGAGGAGTCATGAATGGGAACAAAATCAGGAAACATAGAAGCCGTTGACCTCTACTGGGGGGGACAAAAAAGAACAAACTTTCATGAGAAGAAAGAAAAAATTAGGTACCTATAGGGAGCTTTGCAATACAGAAAATGATGTTTTGGTTTCATTATGAGAGAACTTGAAGATGTTTCTCTGCTAAGGCAGAGAGCCAGTTAAGAAGAGTTTTGAAACCTTCAGGAGAGCAGAGAGTTGGTGGTCAGAGACCCTGCAGAGGGATGGAGCTGAGTCCAGGCAGAGGCAGGCAGGTGGAGGGAGACATGCTTCTTTAATACAGAAAGTGAAGCTCACGGGCAGCTTGTGGGTTCAACGAATATTCTACGGGCATTGCTGATTCTGATAACACTCTCAGTTGCAAGTGATAGAAAACAACTCTGGCTGGCTTAAAAATTCAAAAGAATTTTTAGTATAAACACACATGTAATTTAAAATCCCCAAGTAGGCCTTTCTTCAGGAAATTCTCCCTCAGTGATGGAAACAGTGACACGAAGGGTCAGGTCTCGCTGCATCTTCTGTCTGCTTTCTGCAGTGTTGGGGTGTCCCCACAGTACGCTCCGAGACCCCCACCACCCGTCCCTGAAGTTCCACCCTCTCCCACTGGGGGCACTGCATCTCATTCAAGAGACAGGGAAACTTGTCTTTCTCAGGGCTTTTAGCAGAAGTCTCCATGGAGCACAGTGCTTCTGGCTGGAGAAGGTGTCCATTCCTAAACCAGCCATATGGGTGAGAGTTAGAAAATGCTAATTTGCTAATTTTTTTATACTAATCACAGCCCAACCCTAGAATTGGGTAGGATCACTCTAGGGACAAATTCACTGAAGGAAAATGTCTGTACTATTATGGACTGAGTTGTGCCCCTCCTTAAAATTTATCTGTTGAAGGTCTACCCACGTGTAACTATATTTGGAGATTGGGTCTGTGCAGAAGTAATTGACATTGAATGATGTCAGTAGGGTGGACTCTCACCCAGTAGGACTGGTGACCCTATAAGGAGAGGAAGAAACACCAAGGGTGTGTTTGCGCAGAGGAAAGGCCATGTGAGCACACTGTGGGTAGGCAGGCACGTGCAAGCTAAGGCGAGAGGCCTCACGAGAGACCAGCCCTGCTGACACCCTGACCCTGGGCCGCCAGCCTCCAGAACTCTGAGACAGTGAGTTTCCGGTCTGTGGTACTTTGCGATGGCAGTGCTAGCTAATGGATACAGGTACAGTGGATGGAGGAGGAGAGCAGGGGTGCTGGATAAACAGTCAGTAAATGCCCACGAGGTTCCCTGTGTCCTTGACATTGTGTGGGTTGGATAAGACACTGTCCTCCATCCTCAAGGAACTCATTGCGTAGTTGGGAAACAGCATTCTACACCAGGACCTAGCACTCATTACAGCGGGTATATCCCAGAATTCTCTGAGGGCACGGAGGGGAGGACCGGATCTGGTCTTGGGGGTCCTGGGAAACCAAGGAAGGCTTCCTGGAGGTGGTGTCACCTGACCTGCACCTGAAAGATAACAGAAAGTTGGGTGAAAGAACAGAAAAGGCAGACTAGGGAAAGAGAGTGATTTGTGTAAAGTTGATGTGACATAAATGCCACCCAAGTGAGCACAAGCAGAGGCTCTTTATTCAGAGTGAACTGTAGCAAAGGAGTTGGCCACCGTCACTTGCTCTGGCAGAGACTTGAAGGCAGAGTCCCGCCATTTCCAGAATGTGCCGTAGTTAGCTATGGGATCATACAGTATATAGCTTTTTCAGATTGGCTTCTTTCATTTGCTAATATGCATTTTTCTCCCCCATGTCTTTTCATGTCCTAATAGCTCATTTCTTTTTAGTGCTGAAATATATTCTGTTTGTCTGGATGGGCTACAGTTGATTTATCCACTCACCTGCTGAAAGACAGTTTGGTTGCTTGCAGGCTTTGGCAATTACGGGAAAGGCTACTGTAAACTCTGTGTGCAGGTCGGGTTGCGTTCTCCTCTTTGCACTTCCTGGTGCCTCACTCTGTTGTTGCTGCCGTTCGAGGTTTATCTCCTGTCTTCCCCACTGGAACGCTGTAAGCCCTGTGACAGCAGAGCTCGGCCCTTGTCCCCGTGTCCGTCTCTCGTCCTTGTTCGTTCTCTGAAACCAGCTCTGCTAAGTGATCGAATGGCTGGCCGACTGCCACCCAGAAGTCCATGGCGGACTCTGCGGCAGGGGGTGTGGAGCTGCCTGTCTTTTCTCTCCGGGCTGCGTCTCGGCGCAGCCTGTCTTTTCTCCCCGTCACTTCAAATGTGCTGTGACCACCAGTACAGCCTGCTCAGAATGGGGCCGTGAGAATGTGGGGAGCTCCCCACTGCAACAGCTTGCAGTCCTCTCATCCATCTGCCGGGGACAGCTTGAGGAATCAACACTGGGGGCCCCCCAGAATGGGGAGAGAAAGCAAACCAGGACCCACAAGAAAGGAAAAAGAGAAAAGCAGAAAGTGACTGCGGCTGAATAAATAGTATTGCTCCTTGGGGCTGTTGCTCGTAGTGTCCTGGAGGTAGGTCAAAGCCTGCTGGGTAGCAGCAGCTAACATGTCTTGAGCTTTTGCCCCACGCTTTAAGTGCTTTGTGTAGGATTCGGGTATCAAGTCACAGTTGCAGCCCTGCAGACTAGGTGCTCCTATTATCTGCACTTTTCAGATGAGACATGCCAAGACCTGAAGGCTCAGTACTGCCCCACTTTCAGTACTCCCCCACCTTCAGTACTCCCCACCTTGTAAGCGGGGAGCAGCTGCAGACCCAGGTGTTCTTTCTGCATGGCTACAGCTCTTGAACTTGGCCAGGGTAGGCTGTCATTCCCAGGTGTCTCCACCAGAGGCTGATCACCACTCAACTNGGCTCAGTACTGCCCCACTTTCAGTACTCCCCCACCTTCAGTACTCCCCACCTTGTAAGCGGGGAGCAGCTGCAGACCCAGGTGTTCTTTCTGCATGGCTACAGCTCTTGAACTTGGCCAGGGTAGGCTGTCATTCCCAGGTGTCTCCACCAGAGGCTGATCACCACTCAACTCACATGTACTTCCCTAGGCCCCGTCTTAAGATATTCTGAATTCATATCTCCCACAAGGCTTGCAGATATAAAGGCCTTGCCTTCAGGAAGGTTGCCCAAGTGTGTGAAGCATCCTCACGTAAGATGACAGCAATTCTAAAGGCCTTCAGATTCAAAAAGGCTTTTCTAATCTGCAGGCTTGATTTGGTCCCTGCCTAGAAGTTTGAGGGCCCAGAGATTTGTGTGCTTACAGTAGCGCCGAGGTGATCCTAAGAAGCATCCGGTTGCCTTCCTGCAGGGGCAGGAACACACCTGACCAAATGCTGTTTGCATTCTTTATGAAAAGCACTGTCACTTGCAGAAGAGTTCAGTTCATTTCAGTCGCGCAGTCGTGTCCGACTCTTTGCGACCCCATGAACCGCAGCACGCCAGGCCTCCCTGTCCATCACCANATAAATTTTTATCGAAGTATAGTTGGTTTACAATATTGTGTTAGTTTCAGGTGTAGAGCATAGTGATTCAGTACTTTCCCTGGTGGCTCAGACGGTAAAGCGTCTGTCTACAATGCGGGAGACCCAGGTTCAATCCCTGGGTTGGGAAGATCCCCTGGAGAAGGAAACGGCAATCCACTCCAGTACTATTGCCTGGAAAATCCCATGGACAGAGGAGCCTGGTAGGCTACAGTCCATGGGGTCACAAAGAGTCGGACACGACTGAGCGACTTCACTTTTACAGATTAAAAAAGAAATCAATCGCTCAGACATGTCTGACTCTTTGTAAACCTATGGACTGTAGCTCTCCAGGCTCCTCTCTCCATGGAGTTTCCCAGACAAGAATACGGGATTGGGTTGCCATTTCCTCCTCCAGGGGATCTTCCTGACTCAGGGACTGAAACTGCCTGTAAGAATTACTTCCCAGTGAGCCACCTCAGTTCACTTCAGTTCAGTCGCTCAGTCATGTCCGACTCTTCGCGACCTCATGAATCGCAGCATGCCAGGCCTCCCTGTCCATCACTAACTCCCAAAGATCACTCAAACTTATGTCCATCAAGTCAGTGATGCCATCCAGCCATCTCATCCTCTGTCCTCCCCTTCTCCTCCTGCCCCCAATCCCTCCCAGCATCAGATCAGAGTCTTTTTCTTTCTCAACACTTCACATGAGGTGGCCAAAGTATTGGAGTTTCAGCTTTCGTATCAGTCCTTCCAAAGAATACCCAGGACTAATCTCCTTCAGAATGGACTAGTTGGATCTCCTTTCAGTCCAAGGGACTTTCAAGAGTCTTCTCCAACACCACAGTTCAAAAGCATCAATTCTTCGGCACTCAGCTTTCTTCACTTTCTTCACAAGTCCAACTCTCACATCCATACGTGACCACTGGAAAAACCATAGCCTTGACTACATGGACCTTTGTTGGCAAAGTAATGTCTCTGCTTTTCAATATGCTATCTAGGTTGGTCATAACTACTCTTCCAATGAGTAAGCGTCTTTTAATTTCATGGCTGCAATCACCATCTGCAGTGGTTTTGGAGCCCCCAAAATAAAGTCTGACACTGTTTCCACTGTTTCCCCATCTATTTCCCATGAAGTGATGGAACCAGATGCCATGATCTTCATTTTCTGAATGTTGAGTTTTAAGCCAACTTTTTCACTCTCCTCTTTCACTTTCATCAAGAGGCTTTTTAGTTCCTCTTCACTTTCTGCCAAAAGGGTGATGTCATCTGCATATCTGAGGTTATTGATATTTCTCCCGGCAATCTTGATTCCAGCTTGTGCTTCTTCCAGCCCAGCGTTTCTCATGATATACTCTGCGTATAAATTAAATAAGCAGAGTGACGATATACAGCCTTGACGTGCTCCTTTTCCTATTAGGAAGTCCCTACTATGAGATACTGAGTATATAGTGCTTTGTGCTATATCGTTGTTCCTTATTGTATACACAGTAGTTTGCATCTGTTAGTTCCATATTGCTAGTTTATTCCTCCTCCTCTCCCCTTTGCCTTTGGTAACCACATTTGTTTCCTATGTCTGAGTCTGTTTCTGTTTACATACAGTGATATAAAAACCAAGTTTAACAAATATCTGTCAATAAGTCATGAATCTTAGCCTGCACCACCCTCCCCTATAGGATGTACAAAGGTTTTTCACAAGCAGGGTGGGGACATGCCTTTGGGTGATTCTCTCAGAATCACCACTAGCAGCTGTGAAATTTCAGGTGAGTCATCTGGTGTTTTGTAAACAAGTGTCAGTATCCCAAAGATACCTGCTTATAATTCAACCTCTGGTCTGTGTATGCAAATCATTTCCATGTGCATTTTACAAGAACACGGATTTTTCCAGTCAACGCTTAAAGTGTGCTACTTCTCTGAAAATCATTGAGCAATAAATGTAAAGCTCAAGGGTATTGGCAAAGGATGTGAGGAATTAACTGGCAGTCTTAAAAGTTCTACTTGGAAAAGTTCGTTACTTCTAACGGCTTTTTTTACAAAATAATTTGTTTCAAGGTTAGAATAGATGGTTGTCACGTTGATGGATGTGGTTCATTGGGCTTCACCTCTAGGATGCTCAAATCAGCCACTGCCTGATTGGAGAATCTGCCTGGATATGATACTATGAAAAAAAAAAAAGTCTCATCAATAAGGTTTACTTCAATCAAATGTTCTTACGCTGCAACCCACTGTGTCCAATTTCAAAGAATTTGACTCAGAATCAACATTTGCGATAATTAATCCATTTTGTTAACAGTAATCGAAATGCCTCTTATGCCAGCCTATATTTGATGAATAAAAGAAAAGGATTATTTCTACTCTGATAGTTAGAAAAGTGAACCCAAGCAACTGAGATGTCNCAATTTCAAAGAATTTGACTCAGAATCAACATTTGCGATAATTAATCCATTTTGTTAACAGTAATCGAAATGCCTCTTATGCCAGCCTATATTTGATGAATAAAAGAAAAGGATTATTTCTACTCTGATAGTTAGAAAAGTGAACCCAAGCAACTGAGATGTCTTCACTGCCCCCTTCCCCAAATAATCCATGATGGTGTGACTTGGGCATGAAATCAAGGCTGTAAGTCAGCGTCACTATGTCTTCAAAAAGCAGCATCCTGTGTGGCTCAGGTCCAAGAAAGAAGTGTGACATGAGGTTCTGAGCAAATGGCTCGGATGATTACCTGGGATCCTTATTACACATCTTTATGGAAAATTGCCTAGGTGAGAATGTCTTTAAAACACCCACAACTCCAGACACCCAAAATCCTGAAATTCTTCTTTGGTTACAGATAGTCTTTGAAGCTTCCTTTAAATGTTCTAATTACAAATATGTTACCTAGTAAGAGGAGAAGTGAAGAGGAACTAAAAAGCCTCTTGATGAAAGTGAAAGTGGAGAGTGAAAACGTTGGCTTAAAGCTNCTTTGGTTACAGATAGTCTTTGAAGCTTCCTTTAAATGTTCTAATTACAAATATGTTACCTAGTAAGAGGAGAAGTGAAGAGGAACTAAAAAGCCTCTTGATGAAAGTGAAAGTGGAGAGTGAAAACGTTGGCTTAAAGCTCAACATTCAGAAAACGAAGATCATGGCATCTGGTCCCACCACTTCATGGGAAATAGATGGGGAAACAGTGGAAACAGTGTCAGACTTTATTTTGGGGGCTCCAAAATCACTGCAGACGGTGATTGCAGCCATGAAATTAAAAGATGCTTACTCCTTGGAAGAACAGTTATGACCAACCTAGATAGCATATTGAAAAGCAGAGACATTACTTTGCCAACAAAGGTCCATCTAGTCAAGGCAATGGTTTTTCCACTGGTCATGCATGGATGTGAGAGTTGGACTGTGAAGAAGGCTGAGTGCCAAAGAATTGATGCTTTTGAACTGTGGTGTTGGAGAAGACTCTTGAGAGTCCCTTGGACTGCAAGGAGATCCAACCAGTCCGTTCTAAAGGAGATTGGTTCTGGGTGTTCTTTGGAAGAACTGATGCTAAAGCTGAAACTCTAGTACTTTGGCCACCTCATGTGAAGAGTTGACTCATTGGAAAAGACTCTGATGCTGGAAGGGATTGGGGACAGGAGGAGAAGGGGACGACAGAGGATGAGATGGCTGGATGGCATCACTGACTCGATGGACGTGAGTCTGAGTGAACTTCAGGAGTTGGTGATGGACAGGGAGGCCTGGCGTGCTGCAATTCATGGGGTCTCAAAGAGTCAGACACGACTGAGCGACTGAACTGAGTAAAATATATAGTAAAATATATTTGTCTTCTATCTCAACAAGAGCGTTTGTTTTTCTTGCCTTGAGAAGGCACTTCCGTCATGTCAGAAGTGACATGACAACTAGCTCCTGTCACATGAAATATTACAAGGCACTGACACATATGTGTTCTCACTGAATCCTTTAATTATGACCAGCCTGACTTTGAAGAAACTGAGGCTTAAAGAGTCCAAATGGCTTGTCCAAGTGCATGCCATAAGGAAGTGGCAGAGCTAAGGCTCAAAACCAGCCCTGTCAGACTCAAAGTCTGTCTGTACCAAGGACCACAAAAGCCAGCATTTGTTGGGCATTTATTGGATAGTTGGCATTTTTTGATTGAACCTGGGTTCGATCCCTTGGTTGGGATCCCTTGGTTGGGAAGATCCCCTGGAGAAGAGAAAGGCTATCCACTCCAGTATTCTGGCCTAGAGAATTCCATGTCGGACACGAGTGAGTGACTTTCACTTTCAGGCACTTTTCATTCAATAATGTGACCCACAGCGAGGAAGGTGTTAGCATCAGAAGCTCAGAGAGCTTAGTCCTTTCCTCAACTTTATGCAGCAAATGCTAGAAATAAAGTTTGAATCTTACTCTTTGACTGTTTCCACTTTTTCCCCATCTACTTGTCATGAAGTGATGCAACCGGATGCCATGATCTTGGTTTTTTGAATGTTGAACTTTAAGCCAACGTTTTCACTCTCCTCTTTCACTTTCATCATGTGGCTCTTTAGTTCTTTGCTTTCTGCCATATGGGTGGTGTCATCTGCATTCTTATTATTCTTGAAAGAAAGTGAAAATCGATCAGTCGTGTTCGACTCTTTGTGACCCCATGGACTATAGAGTCCATGGTATTCTCCAGGCCAGAATACTGGAGTGGATAGCCTTTCCCTTCTCCAGGGGATCTTCCCAACCCAAGGATTGAACCCAAGTCTCCTGCGTTGCAAGAGGATTCTTTACCAGCTGAGCCACAAGGGAAGCCCATGCAATAAGCAATCTGAAAATATAGAGGAAAACAATCCTATTACATCAAAACAGCAGAGAAAATGTAAATTATAAACCTCACCAAAAATGAGCAAGATCCACATGAAGGAAACGATACAATCTTACTGAAGAACACATAAGTTCCTGGAAGGTGTTTAAAACTGCTCATTCCCAACAATTTAACATAAATTCACTATTCTCCAATGCTATCCCTATTGAATATACAGTTGTGTTTTTTTTTTAATGAAAACCAGATAGGTTGGTCCTAAATTTTTTTTTGGAAGAAAGCATGTATAAAAATAGCCAAAATAAAGAATAGAATAGAAGGAAGAATAAAAGAATGGAATAAATAATAAAAGAATTAAAATAAAATAAAATAATTAAATATAAATAATAATATTTTAATAATTTTTATAAATAAAATATTTAATTTTTATAAATAATAATATTTAATAATTTTTATAAATAAAAATATTTTAATAAATAATTAAAATAAAATAATAAAAGAATTAAAGAATAGAAAGGAAGTGATACTTGTTCTACTAGTTAGCAAAGCATACTGTAGAAAAACCTGAAATAAACAAAGAAGTTGCTTTGGTGTAGGCACAGCCAACAGAGCAGTACAAGAGAGAATTTTTCTTTTTAAACATGCTGATGGATTTTGTCAATTCACTGTGTGATAGAAAGACATATTCTCATACTGAAGAATGGGGATAAACCAATCACAATAAATTATGTAGGAGGAATTAGCTATCTCTTGGGGCGAAAATAAGTATTTTTCCTGACAAGAGACTCAGGTTATTTAACAGGTGAAGATAAAAAATAATTAGAAAATTTTAGAAAAAAATATAGAGAAAGGCTTTATAGTTGCAAGAAAGGGAAGGTCTTTTTATGATTAAAACAATGGATAACATAATGTAATAATTGATACATGTGACGACAGCAAATGAATTTATATTCAGTTTAAATTTAAAGCATCTGTAATATTTGTAAAAGACTAAAATGCACAAGATGAGAGAAAATGTTTGCAATGTATAACACCAAGTTTCCATATGCAAAATACATAAAAAATAACAACTCAGTGAGAAAAAGGACAAGATGAATTGCCATCTCCCAGAACAACATGCCATGTGAACATATGCACTTTTACTCACAGTCACTCATATTCACAAAAAAGGTAAATTTAACCCCTAATGAAATACCATTTTTCACCCATCTGACCGGAAAATATTTCAGATTGGTTATATCTAGTATTGACAAGATAAAAAATTGATGCCATCCACTCATTAAGAGGATATGATTTTTTTGGAGGACATTTTAGCAGCATCTATTTACATTTAAAATGACACACATCCTTTGACCCAGCAACTACACTGTAAGGTTTCTATCCTAGGGGAAATACTTATACACATATACAAGAGACTTACACAAGACGTTCAGCACTGTTATTATTAATAACCCCAAATCTAAAGCTACCTAAATGCCTATTAGGAGTACTGCGATTATATAAACAACGGTGCTGTTACAAAATGGAATTGTGCATTACATAAAGGCAGGCTTTTAGGAACTGATAAAAAAAAAAAGCTCCAGGATACTTCGACGCGAAGAAAAACAAGGTGTAGACCCATAACTATAAGATAATTTATGTATGTGACTGTGTGCAAGACAAACACGTGAAACTAAATACACACCCATGTGTGCATGCTTAGTCACTTAGTTGGTGTTTGGCTCTTTGCAACCGCATGGACTGCAGCCAGCCAGGCTCCTCTGTCCATGGGATTCTCCAGGCAAGAATACTGCAGTGTGTAACCATTCCCTTCAGGATCTTCCGACCCAGGGATTGAAGCCAGGTCTCCTGCACTGCAGATGTATATTTTTACCACCTGAGCTAGTAGGGAAGCTTACAAATGTACATACTAAGCTGACAACAGTGGGTATGGCTTCAGACCAGGGAGAAGGGCTCCAGTGGCGGAAGGGTCTAAATGGGACCAGAGCAGGGGCCTGGGACTGGCCCCTGTTCACATGTTCGCAGCATGAGTCCACTGGAAAACAGTTTTGATTCTCTGGACTCAGTTCATAAAGTGATTTTTAAATGTTATTACAATTTATGTTGCTTTCATGATATTTTTATTACTTAATTTAATGAGATTTCTTCCTGAGCATCAAATATTTGCAAGGAGCTGTTCTGTGAAATCAACAATAGAGTCTGTTACCGCGTAACCGTCTCCAAGGCAGAGTAGAGGGCAGTCACGTAGAACGCATGATTTTGGGTCACGATGAGCTTCTCCCATCTAGCCTGCATTCAATACAAATCTAATTATATTTACCTAAGATCGTTAATGGTTACTTATCTCACATGCCTTGCTTTCCGATCTGCCTGTTCAGTTTTCATAATGGAATTGTAATCTGCTATTAAGTTCATCCGCAGGAGACAACTCTCCTTGCTCTATTCAGGTGTCGCCACAACACACTATATTACCTGTGTGTAAACCATGCAAAGGCAGGATCCTTATGCTGTTTAGAATAAGATAGCTTTAGCAAAACAGTCCTTCTGCCCTTATGTGAACTCCAGTCTCTCCACCAAAATGGAGAATCGAAAAACTTGTCTGCAGTACTTCTTTACAGAACTGTGTTTTATTTTCTCCTGTATCCCTGCCCTTAGTTGCCTTCTTCCATCATATGCCTTCTCCCTTCCAACTTTCCTTGAAGCAAAAAAAAGGAAAAAAGTTCATTTCAGTTATTTCCTCTGCAGTTGCCACAAATCATTTTTGGAAGAAAGCAGAGGGTCAATTTAGGTCCATGGATGGACAGGGTGGGCTTCTTGGGTGGCTGCCAAGAGATCTGCCTGCGATGCAGAAGACGCAGGGGATGCTGCAGGTTTGATCCCTGGGTCGGGAAGATCCCCTGGAGGAGGGCATGGCAACCCATTCCAGTATTTTTGTCTTAGAGAGAGGAGCCTGGCGGGCTACAGTCCATAGGATCACACAGAGTTGGACACGACTGAAGCGCCTGAGTATGCAAGTATGGACAGGGTACTCCAGAACAGTGCTGGCCAAGTCCAAAAGAGCATCACTAACTCAGAGAGGAGCAGGGCACAGACAAGTGTCCACACACTGTGATAGCAGGGAATCCATGCTGGCAGTGGTCAACATCTGATCTCATTCCTTATTAAAGCAAGTTCATTTTCTTTCCTTTCTCCTTTCTCTTCCATTCTTCTTCCCTTCCTTTCTTTATCTTTTTCCCTTAACTTACACTGAAGGCAGTTTAATGAAGATGGAAGGCCTTGGTTCTGACCTTGGCCCTGCACTTACTGGCTGTGGAGTGAAGCAGTCTACTCTATCTTTCTGAACCTCAGGCTCCAACCCTGTAATCTTGAACCTCATTCCAAAGCGCCCCTTCACCAGGTTACTGTGAGGCTAAATGGGACTCTATACATTGAACATCCTGACTGGCATTCAATGGTGTGCAATAAAGCTTAGGTCCTTCTCCTACTTCCTAGACATCTTTGCTTTGTGAACTCAATTTCCAGCTCTGAAACAGGAATTCAGACAGCAAACACATTTCAAATGTCAGCAACCTTGTCAGTGCCACCCCCAAATTAAGATCCAGGTATGGGTGAGCATAAACTCAATATGATAGGCAAAAATAAGATGAATGTGTGCATGACACAAGAATGAATGGGAGCTGGTACTTATGTCGTGATTTAATTACCTTTATAAGACCTATGGCTCAGTGGTAAGAAATCCACCTGCAATGCAGGAGACCACCTGCATTGCAGGAGACGTGGGCTAGATCCCTGGGTCGGGAAGATTCCCTGTGGCAACCCACTCCAATATTCTTGCCTGAAAAATCCCACAGACAGAGGAGCCTGGTGGGCTACAGTCCATGGGGTCACAAGAGTAGGACAAGACTTAGAGACTAAACCACCGCCACCATGAGACCTGAAGGATCAGGACAGATATTGGGCAACTTGGAGTCAGAATACAATAACCTTTCTCACAGTGATGACAACTAAAACTCCGATGATGGTTAAAATAACAATAACAATTTAACAACAATAATAACAGCAAGTATCTGAGCACCAATAACAGTTAGTAGCTTAGGGAGGGAAGTCAAAACTTAAAAAGCAAACCATATTAAAAGTGAGCTTTGTGGAGGGTTTTCTTTTATCTCCTGACTTTAAACCAAGGGTGGCTCTTGTGTGGAAGTACAAAGACCACACAGGCAGCAGAAATTCAGAGAGAACACTTCACTTTTAGTCAGAGAATTAACAAAAAGTGTTTCTACAAGCTGGAGTGTATGGGGGAAATCCCTGTTGCTGTCATTGTTTCCAGTAAACTTTCAGTTTAGAATAACTTTAGGTTGTCAGAAAAACTGGAAAGATAGTATCAAGTCCCTGAGCCCCCCTACTCTATTTTGCCCATGGTTAACATCTCATGTTAACATGTTCTATTTTTTAAAACCAAGAAAACAGTACTGGTATGTTTAGACTATGATTAAACTCCAGACTTACTGTCCTTTCCTGTTGTGGGCACCATTCTAGGACACCACATTTCATTGCCATCATGTTTCCATGGTTCTCTGGGGGTTTCTGGGCCTTCTCTTGCTTTCTTGGCCTTGAGTCTCAAGGCACATTCATCAGGTGCTTTGGAGAATGTCCTTCAGATTGGGTTTGCTGGATGTTTTGCTCATGTTTAGACTGGAGTTTGGGGTTTTAGCAAAGAACATTAAAGAAGTGAAGTGTCCTTTTCATGCTCTCACATCAAGGGTATCTTCTGTCAACATAACTAATCACCGGTGGTGTTAACCTGGCTAACGTGTGTTTGCCAGTTGGAGACACGTGACTAAGTCTAGTGCACGCTCAAGGGGAGGAAAGAGAATCTACGTCAAAGGTTGAGAATTCTTCTGTAAGGAAGATCTGTCTCTTTTCCTCCATATTTTAGTTTACATAACCGTTGTGATCAGTATTGAGTCACATAGATTTGGGATTTTTTTTTCTCTCTCTCTCTCTTTTTTTTCTCTCCTGGCTCTGCCCTGAGGAGGCCATGGTGGCACACGAACCTAAACTCAAGGAGAAAACCTGTCCTTCTGGATGGAGGAGCCTACAGCCTGGAGTGTGAAGATTCCATTTTCTTCTTTCCTTTCCCTCATTGTTTTGCCTTGATAGTAACTCCAATCACAGCAGTACATGTAGCTAAAACTCCTAGAAGAACACCAGATTTCTACCCAGAGGGCTGGATGAAGGGGCCCCTGGGAGTCACAGGAAGTGGGGGAAAATAAAAAGGGGAAAGAATTAGGGAAGGGTAATCCCTAATTCTGTGTATGAACTGATAAGAGTCCTAGGCTCACTCTCAGCTGCTTGCGTAGGGTAAAGACCCACAGCAGGAGAACAAAGTCTTTAAGAACTGAACTGACGTAGGAACTTCTGCCCACAGAAGGAGAGCTCAGGACAGTCTGAACACCACAGGTTCACTACCTGTCAAAAGAAAATAGCTGGCATTCTCCAGAGGATTTTAACAGGACTCAGAATTGTATAAGATTCAAAATGTTTATGATATAATCCTAAATTACTCAACATACAAAATACACGGAAATGTGACCAATTCTCAAAGGAAAAGACAATCAGATGTCAAGCTCAAGATTATCCTTATATAGAAACTTTTTCAAAGACCTTTAAACAACTATAATTATCATGAGACAAAGGTAGATACTCTTGAAATAAACAAAAAGATTGATGTTGTTAGCAGGGAAATAAAAATTATTTTTAAGTGAGTATTTTAGAACTAAAAAATACAATATTTTAAACAAAGAAATTCGTGGGATGATCTCAATAACATAATGAAGGTGATAGAAGAAAAAGTCAGTGAACTTGCAAACAGATCAACAGATTCATCCAATTTCTATAAAAGAAGGAAAAACAGATCGAAAAAAAATCATCCTCAAGGTACTGTGGGACAATATCAAAAGGTCTAATATTCATGATATTTAAGTCCCAACAGGAAATGGGAAAGAGATAAATGCAGAAAAAAAGAGGTAGACATTATCAAAGAAAACATAAATTTGGTGAAAAACATAAATATACAGCTGTAAGACAAAATAACCTCAAAAGAAACCAAACCTATCCACATTATAATCAAACTGCTGACAACTAAGATAAAGAAAAAAATCTTGAAAGTAGACAGAAAAAAAAATTCCCTTTATGTATGACCATGGGAAGAACAATTGGAAGGACTCTTTGGTTTTTCATTAGAAACCAAGGTTCTGAGAAGGCAATGCTCTGTGTAAAGTGCTAAAAGAAAGAACATTACACTGTCCACCTGAAACCAACATAATGTTGTCAACCAATTATATTTCAATTTTAAAAATAAGGTATGTGGCAATGTAAAAAAAAAAAAAAAAGAAAGAAAGAAAGAAAGAAAAGAATTGCCAGCCCAGAAGTCCATATTTCACACACATATCCTTCAGTAATGATGTCAAAATAAAACTTTCTCAAACTAAGGGAACTCATTGCAGCAGGCCTTCTCTAAAATACTAGAAGGAATCCTTCAACCTGAACTGTTCCCTGTGGGAACTTGGAACTTCCAAATAAAGAAAGAGTAACAGAAATGATAATAGACAATTTTTTCCCTTAGATTCTTTAAAATACATGTTATTACCTGAAGCAAAAATGTAAACACTGTCTGATGGAGTTGTCAATACATGTGGATGTAATATACATGCCAACTATGGCATCAAAGGGTTACTGACCCCTAAAAAAGGCAAAAACAAAATCACTACAAAGAGATATAGTTCAAAATCAGTGGATACATTTAAATAGATTACTAAAAGATATAGGAATATTTGAAAAGACAAGAAAGCTGTAATAGAGAAACACCTACCACAGGCACAAACTAAGAAAATAATAAAAATAACACACCTAAAACCCTAAAATCAACCATACTAATGATTGTGTTAGCCTAACACACTGGGATGGAACTGGGGTCTTCTGCATGACAGGCGGATTCTTTACCAGTTGAGGTACTAGGGAAGCCTCCATATACAAGGTTCAGTTCAGTTCAGTTCAGTCGCTCAGCCATGTCCGACTCTTTGCAACCCCATGAATCGCAGCACGCAAGGCCTCCCTGTCCATCACCAACTCCTGGAGNAATGGAGGGCACAACCAGTCTGTCCTGATGTGCCCGGTGTTTTATGGGTCTTCCCTTCACCAGCGTTCCCCCCTGCCCCGCCATCAACCCCCAACTCCCATCCTTCTTGCTTCATGATGAGATAGCAAAAAGCTCCTATCTTAGGAGGGAAGTCGTTCCCTGAGCATTAGGAGTTCAAAGGAAGAGCTTTTTGACTTGATCCATCATCCTGGGATTCCCCCCTTTTGGGGAGCGGGTTTAAGAGTTCTACCTTTGTCTTTATCCTTCACTTCTTTTTGTTCTCTTTGCATCATCTTTCTTCTTTCCTTACACCCCCTCCCCCAACCTTGAGTTACAATGGGATCTGGCCACTGAAAGAGTTTGTGGAGGAACGATGACCCTGCTTCAGAGGGTCGTTAATAGTGTAGGATTTTCCAGAAGTACCCCTGTGAAAATTCACAGCATGGATTCCGTTAATATTCGGTGCAAAAATAGATTCCCTTAAAATACCAGGGACAGTGAGTCTTAGTCTTCTTTTAGTTGAGGAGCTACTTTAAACTGTTTGACCTTTTTGCCTCATCAGCTTCAGCATTTATCTGTAAAATGAAACAGTGATGTAGACTCTCCTTCTTTGAAGAGTAAAATGCAGTGTATCAGTGTTTACCCTTTGTTATGTATTATACAAAAATCAATAGTAAATGCAGTTTTGCCTTGTCCTGCTATGGAACAGTAGACTGTTCACAGTTAAATCTTTAAGGTATGTAAGCATCAAC
The DNA here is from genome assembly GCA_006410615.1 of Neotragus moschatus. Taxonomy (NCBI): domain Eukaryota; kingdom Metazoa; phylum Chordata; class Mammalia; order Artiodactyla; family Bovidae; genus Neotragus; species Neotragus moschatus. The sequence continues at coordinate 455,719 of SJYA01002593.1, read as the reverse complement.
TAATTACAAAAACTTCAGTGAGGAAAGCACATGTGAACCAAAGCCCTCTCTGGGATTAATAAATGCAGTATATTAGGTGACAGTTTTTTCTTGCTTTATGCCTTTTCATCAGTATGGTTTCCAGAATCAGCCCACACAGGCCTTCCCCAAAGGTAACAGACAACACAGATTTTCAAGATGGCTGACTGGAGTCAAGGGCAATGGAAGAGGGAAGTAACTGAGATTTGGCCAGGACTTCAGACTCTGTGTCCATAACTGCTGAGTTTTTGTCCACGGCTTTGAACTGCCTGTATGTCTGTGCCCATAACTACTGAGTAAAAAGATCTAAGATTGATAGAAGTTAGACCTGGGATTTGCAGTGGGAAAAACACTTTGGTGAAATACAGACTATCAAATAGTGTTCTGATTCACAAGTCAGATTTTTTTGTCATTCTGATGAAATAGAATGGCTCATTCTAGACAACCTGAAAAATCTTAGGTTGTTTTAGAACATACAGTAACAAACACTGGCGAAAAGTAAAATTATAAGTCTATTTCAGTTGACTTAATGGGGGGGAACCTCCTAATATCTATACTCTGGGAAAAGTTAGCAACATTATATAACTGTAGATTCTTAGGTTTGTTTAATTTCAAAATCTAGCTGAATTCCAGTCACCTGAAGAGATTTTTGAAATCTAGGCTATGGGATGTGTTTTCAAAAAATCTACTGGATAATTTGTTAGCCTTGATAATCTAATTATTTGCTGTTTTGGTGGTTGATTTTCTTCATATTTTTATCAGTAATAATGGTAGAAAAACAAGACACATCAGAGAGTCGGTTTCACATGTTGGCGGTGCACCAGGAGGATGACCTTGTGTACATTCCTCAACCTTTGAGCTCCAGGCTCTGCTGCTGTGTTGGTCTGGTAGCTTAGGACTCGCCAGTGCCCTGAATTCTGCGCTTGGGCTGAGGAACCATGAGTGAATGAAGCATCTTGTGACATTGTAGGTCTCATTGCATAAGGCAAAGGTAATAAACCTTGAGAGCAGAAACAGACACATGATTCAGTTTATAGACCTTCTTAATTAAAAGTTAATAAAGAGGAAGAAAGCAAGCCAAGATTTGATCCCAGTGCTGCGCTGTGTGCTTAGTCACTCAGTCATGTCCAACTCTTTGTGACCCCATGGAGACATGGGGTGTGTCCTGCCTGGCTCCTCTGTCCTTTGGAGATTCTCCAGGAAAGAATACTGAAATGGGTTGCCATGCCCTCCTCCAGGGGAATCTTCCCAACCCAGGGATTGAACCCTTGTCTCCCGCATTGCAGGCAGATTGTTTACTGTCTGAGGCACCAGGGAAGCCCCAGAATACTGGAGTCGGTAGCCTATCCCTTCTCCAGTGGAACTTCCTGACCCAGGTATCAAATGAGGGTTTCCTACATAGATTCTTTACCAGCCGAGCTACCCAACTTTCTGAACAGCTTTTTTTTTTTTCCTCTTTATGTTTTGAGGTAGTTCAAAATCACTTTATTTTTTTTAATATAAATTTATTTAACTGGAAGCTAATTATTTTACAATATTGTATTGGTTTTGCCATACATTGACTTGAATCCGCCATGGGTGTATATCAAAGTCATTTTAACTCTTCTGGTTCTTGTTTGTTTTTTTTCTGAAGAGAGAACTTCATCTCTTATTCTCTTCCAATGTCCTGCACAACTCTGTTCTTCACGCTTGCCTGCCATGCCCTTCCCTTCAACTAACCCTTGTCTCCATGCCAGCCCCTTATATCAACTGCGGAGATGGTTCACCCCCACCCCCACCCCCACAATAGACTGGGCATCCTAGGGTCATTCAGTTCAGTCGCTCAGTTGTGTCCAACTCTTTGCGACCCCATGAATCGCAGCACGCAAGGCCTCCCTGTCCATCACCAACTCTGGAGCGAGTCAGGGATGCCATCCAGCCATCTCATCCTCTGTCGTCCCCTTCTCCTCCTGCCCCGAATCCTTCCCAGCATCACGGTCTTTTCCAATGAGTCAACTCTTTGAATCAGGTGGCCAAAGTATTGGAGTTTCAGCTTCAACATCAGTCCTTCCAATGAACACCCAGAACTGATCTCCTTTAGAGTAGACTGGTTGGATCTCCTTGCAGTCCAGCCTAGGGTCATTACTTGCATACCAGTGTCTGTAGCCATCTTTCCTCCCAAGGTCTATTTGGAGGTTGAAGTTACTTAGCTTTGTATCAGCTTTGTACCTGACAATCACTATAAATTTTGGACGTAATGAAATCCACATCTTTAAACATTTTAAGTACTTTATTGTGTTCAGTTATCTGATACTTATAGTTTGGAACTTTAGCCCAGGTCTCAGGAGTATCAGGATTCCTTGAGCCTCGTACTTGATAGTTACAGAGTGGAGAGGCTTTCCTGCCTTCTGGTGCTGGGGCTTGTAGAGTGGCCCTGGACACACTTGAGCTCTGGGACTCACTCTGTCACTATTATTTAACATGTTATTAACATTTAACATGTCCCTGTGACTTATCATTTTGCCCCCAAGTTAACCACCTGTTGAGTATTTCTATCTGAATGACTGTAAGTGGCAGATGCTGTTATAATTTTTTTCACCTAATATATCACACATTGAAAATCAGAGATAGATTTAGGAGATTTAATAAGCCAATGATGCATTCCCTTTTTCTAAAAGTACAAGGTTGAAAGTGAGAAGGGTCTCCCTGGTGGCTCAGATGGTAAAGAATCTGCCTTCAGTGCAGGAGTCCCAGGCTTGATCCCTGGGTCAGGAAGCTCCCCTGGAGAAGGGGACAGCTATCCACTCCAGAATTCCTGCCTGAGAATCCCATAAACAGAAGAGCCTGGCAGGCCACAGTCCGTAGGGTGGCAGAGTCGAATATGACCGAGTGACTAACACTTATAACTTTCAAAAGTACAGGGTTGAAATACTAACTGAATTGATGAAGGGCTTAGACTATTATGTTCTAAGACCTATTGACTAAGTGAAAAATTATCCCATTTCACTAGTGATTTGTCACCTTTAAAATTTTTTTAATGAATGGCTATAATAGAAATCTCCATTTTAGTATCAACTGACCAGGCAGATCTCAGAGAAAGTGCTCAACCTGTGCTGCACTTTTTTCATCTCAAGTCACCCCACCCTTGGGGGATTTAGTTCTGTACTTGGATCTGTGCACACAGAATGAAGGGAGCGTTTATAGGTCTCTCTGGGGAGCCACCAGAGAGACATCCTGACATCCCTGGCATTGGCTTTGAAGCTGACCCAGAGTCTGTGCACTCAGTTGGCACTCCAGCGGTGCCTCTGGCCTTGCTCAGTCCATCCATAGCCTGCCTCCCAGCTTTCTCATGGTCAGAGGTAAGCTGTTTGAAACGAAATGGGGCCGGCTGACCCCAGCGCAGGAGGAAGGAGCTGTGGCCCTGCTGGGCCATCCACACCTTTCTATCCCAAGTGAAACAACATTCTCTATTGGTCAGTACTGATTCCTACCTAATAACTGGTCCTGCTGAATTGGCTGTTAAGTATTGTACCCAATATGCATAACACACCAAGGAAATTTTTCACCTCCTTTTCCAGCTCTGCCCAAAGAGTATATAATCTGGTTTTTGTGGTATGCCTAAAATGAATAGATCTGGGTTTTTTCCTAAATTAGTTTTGGTCCTATGTAATATTTGTATCTCAGGTTAGTATAATAGTATACTAACATACTCATGCTAGTATAAGAGTGGGGAAAATAAATGTTTATGTGTATATAGGTATGTATGGTTGTGTATACATATGTATGTGGGAGCTCTGGTACTTGATGGCAATTTATGTAATTGGTCTATTTGCAGATAGCATATATGTATATATACACATATATATGTAATTTGAAATTGAACTTGGTAAAAGTTGATTCAAAATTTATCAGTAATTCTCTAAATCTCAGGTTAATGTACTTTTTGAAGTATATTCAGTGGTACAGCCAGGAAAACCTCCCTTTAAAAAAAATTATGATTTACACTGAAAATTCTTGATCTAATATGAAACTTAAATAAAAATATATTGTCTTTTTTAGGGGAAGGCATCCTCTTACTACAGCCTGGAAAACATGAATTTCCATTTAGTTTTCAACTTCCATCTGAGTAAGTGGAACTGTGAAGTTTTGGGGGTTTTCTTTCCCTGAACGTGTCTGTACATGGTTACCAAGTACCTTCTAACATTCAGGTGTAAATATTTATCCTAACTAACCCCTGATAGATCCCATTCCTGTCACCTTTCTTTTTTTAAACTAACACTTAATTTAAGCGGTTTCCCCCATGGATTGGAGAAGGCAATGGCAACCCACTCTAGTACTCTTGCCTGGAAAATCCCCTGGACAGAGGAGCCTGGTAGGCTGCAGTCCATGGGTCGCTAAGAGTAGGACACGACTGAGCGATTTCACTTTGACTTTCCACTTTCATGCATTGGAGAAGGCAATGGCAACCCACTCCAGTGTTCTTGCCTGGAGAATCCCAGGGATGGGGGAGCCTGGTGTGCTGCCATCTATGGGGTCACACAGAGTCGGACATGACTGAAGTGACTTAGCAGCGACAGCCACATGGATCCGTGGTGAAGAATCTGCCTGCCAAGCAGAAAATGCAGGTTTGATCCCTGGGTGGGAAAGGTCTTCTGGGGAAGGAAATGGCAACCCGCTCCAGAAAGCCCCATGGATGGAGGAGCCTGGCAGGTTACAGTCCATGGGATCACAGAGAGTCCCAACTGAGTGACTAAACCGCCAAAACGCTTTTAAGAGCTTTCCCTGTTGTGAACTGAAAAAGAAACTTTAGAAATCATGTCTTCGGTTTCTTGCAGACCTCTGGTCACCTCCTTCACTGGGAAATATGGAAGCATTCAATACTGTGTGAGAGCAGTTTTGGAACGACCCCAGGCACCTGATCAGAGCGTTAAGCGGGAACTCCAGGTCGTCAGTCACATCGATGTCAACACACCAGCATTGCTAGTACGTTCTTCCGCCCTCCCTTCCCCTGCCCCTCGTCCTCTTTGCTTTCAGCCATCATCCCTGCATTTAGCAAGTCTAGTGGCCGCCTGTGCTGTCACTTTTTGATGTAATCTTGTAACCCATATGCATTCACTATAAATATATGATTCTAAGTCGGGACAAATAACAAATTGTGTGCGGTAATAGTCTCGATTGTGTCCCTGTTATTCAGGGCTGCTTTTGCCAAGAAGTTACATGGGCTCGAAATGTGTTAATAAGGCTTAATAACAATAATGCGCACGCACAGAGTAGTTACTTTTCCGGAGCAGCCACAGCCACAGGGCTGTGGTGTTCTAAACCCTCCCTAATAGCAGGGTGAGGAACAGCAATTACAGAAGAGCACTAATCACGCTCAGCCTGCTGTTGCCGCTCAGGCCATTATGCTGGGTCTCCGTGCATTCTGCATGTCGTTTTCTAATGCTAAGTGGGTATGTGCAGCTGCTCTGGACTTCCTTTCACTTCTCATTTCCTTATGACAGATTTGGCTGCATTAAAGCATTGAACTTCTGATAATCACCAGAAATACTGTAGGCTGATAAGAAAGATCAGGCTGTAAGTCACAACAGAATAGGCAAGATGGGAGCTAATGAGGTAGATTCTTTTATCTAAACCCATATTACCAAAATAATATAAAATTATACCTTGTACTTTCATGATAGCTAGTAAGGACCTAATGGTTCATCATTTAAATATGAATGAATGATTTTTTTTTTTTTTTTTTTACTTAATAATGTAAACTTTCCATCATGACACTGATATAGCAAAGATGTATTTTTAGTACTGGAGGTTTCCTCTTTCTAGCCAGTGTTTTTAAAGATCAGGGGATAAAAAAACAATAGGAGTTAAAAGTTGTTTAACTCTATTTTCACACAAAAATAAAATCGAATTTACTCTGTTATGAAATTATTATGAAAATGTAACAGCTAAGCCCTAGCTGCATCATCCCTTTCAGCCAAAATCATGCAGTAGCCTGACCCAGCTTATCTCTGTGACTTACCACCTGTTCAACACCTATTTTGAAAATTGATGATGCTAATGACTGCCTTGTGTTTTTAAAAACTGCTTAGAATTGGGTGGTTAACTAATTCTAATTTATTTATGGAGCCATTGTGGCAAATAACTTAATTTTTTTTTTTTTGCAAAAAGAAATGCTAATTATCCTTTACTATCTTTCAACAATTAAAAAGTCTATATATTGCAACTTTGGGTTTTACAGTGAATTTTGGCTTGTGCCTCTTGTAAACTGAGCATTTTAAACGTTGTGTTTTGGTGAGGTTTTTTTTTTTTTTCTGATGTAGAATAGAAAGTGGGGTGCTGAGTTCAGTAATCCTTTAGGTCCATTACATCGGTGTGTTGTTGTACTGCCATAGCACAAAAGCCCCAAATTATTCTAAGTACCCTTGAAATTTCTGCCTAATAATGCATCTGAAGTAAGGACAAAAGGCTGTTTGCTTATTCAGCATTTTAAACGCCAAGATTTGTACAAATAGAACATTCTGATTATCGATTTGTATGCCGTTTCTCCTCCTGATCTACGCCTAAAGTCTTTTTTTTAGAAAAGATATTCTGTCATGTTAATAGAGACTGCTACAGTTAGGTTCTGATTGCTTTTTTAAAGGATGATGTATCATTTCCCAGAAACACAATGAAAATATAGAATAAAATAGCATGCTGTCACCCTAATTTGAATCTGAAAATTCACTTAGTTTTCCTGAAAAGGGAATGATTTTTAATGCTTTCTTTCAGTATGTTGCATAAAATGTCACAGGAAGATAAAAAAGGTTGATTTGTTTTTTGGAAGACATTTCTTTACAACTATTTTATTTTTTAAAAAATGACAATGTGTATGAATTTTCTAGATCAATTTAAGTAATTCTATTATTTGAACTTTTAAAGACCCCTGTATTGAAAACTCAAGAGAAAATGGTTGGCTGTTGGTTTTTCACTTCTGGTCCAGTCTCGCTGAGTGCCAAAATTGAAAGAAAGGGATACTGCAATGGTAAGCAAACTGTCTAAAACTCCAAATGCAAGATTCATGAATTAGCTAATTGAAAGTAATTTTTAATTATATGTTTTGTGATTAATGAAGTATATATTATTTTAAAACATGAGTAATATGATTCTATTATAAGTCATTGATATTTAAATATTTATAAATAGATGAGTAGATCCCAACGATCCTAATATTTCTGACTTCAGTCCTGGTACGTTCATAACTAAGACTAACACCGAAATGAGAAGATGCCAGTGTTTATTTTAATGTTGCAGGAGACTGTTCCAAGCAGTGTTGCTTGGAAGAGAGCTATTGCTGTATAAAAATACCGTTAGACATTCTGACTCCATGCTGGGAATTGAACACACAAGGCTAAAATGTAGAACGTTGACACTCTTTAACACTCAGACTAATACCAGAACAACCATCTGTGAAAGGCCCATTTCCATCCAATGGATTTGGCCCTGCTCCAGGGTTCTGGCTGTTTGGAGACAGGGGTGGTATGGGATAGTACGACAGTGGCTGTATAATGTGGGTGTGAAATTTGTTTACGCCATCCGTTGCTTAACAGCCATTCCTAAAGTGCAAACTTTGTTCTTTTTTTGGGCAGATTTTGTTAAGCATTGATGAGTTTGGTACTTAAGATAGTACTAAATCATTTATTTGTATATCTTCTCTCAATTTTTATCGATCATGGTCATTTACAGATCTTTAGAACTGGTAGCCTAATATTGCTACATTAGAAAAGTGAATCATGGAATAATTAGAAAACATTATCTGCACAAGCTGTAGTGAATTTTCTTTTCTCTGACTCAGATTTGCAGGGTAAATTTTTCCGTGAGGCTTCTCAATTTCTTAGTCACGTTGCCACATTTCACCTTCCGTCAGAGACGACTCTGTTCCACTGTGGTGAGAACTTCCCAAGAGTCTCTGAAGGTGTTTCTGTTTTCTTTTTAGGAGAAGCTATTCCGATCTATGCAGAAATAGAGAATTGTTCCTCTCGTCTGATTGTTCCCAAAGCTGCCATTTTCCAGACTCAGACGTACCTGGCCAGCGGAAAGACAAAGACTGTGCGGCTCATGGTGGCCAACGTGCGCGGGAACCACATCGCCTCGGGGAGCACCGATACCTGGAACGGGAAGACCCTCAAGATTCCGCCCGTGACGCCGTCCATCCTGGACTGCTGCATCATCCGCGTGCACTACTCCTTAGCCGTGAGTGCGGAGCCTGGGGCGTAAAACGCGGTCCTGGAGCCAAGCGCGGTCCTGTGCTGCCGATGGATGTCCTTTCATGTCAGAGTCACAACAGATTGTGAGATAGAGGATCGGCCTCTGTTTCTTCATCAAAAACTAGCCCCCTGAGGGGTTTAATTAAGGTGGGAGAAGGAAGGTGCTGTCAGGGCTACTCGTTAAGGTGAAGATGCGTCCTTCACTTCTGTGGTTTTGTGTGAGCCATGCTCACTGACAGTGAAGTGTGTCCAGGACATAGTTCTCCAACACAGAGCGTTCTCTGTATTTTGCGGGCTCTTCATTCGGTTTGCTTATTTTATTCTGCCAGGACAGTTTGCGATTGTATTGGGAATAGTGGCAGACAAAAGAACCTTTTTTTATGAAAAAATCATAAAAAGTTAGTGGGTTACTCACTATGAGGTTTAACTTACATTTGTGCCCCTCTCTCTCTTGTTGTGGTTTTGTTTTTTGGCATTATTAGGTGTACATTCACATTCCTGGTGCTAAAAAGTTGATGCTCGAGCTGCCCTTAGTGATTGGCACAGTTCCATACAATGGTTTTGGCAGCAGAAACTCCAGCGTTGCCAGCCAGTTCATTATGGATATGAGCTGGTTGACACTGACTCTGCCGGAGCAGCCCGAAGGTAGGATGTTTCGATGTTCTTTCACGATGAAGTCACAGGCACGGAGTCCGTAAGAGCAGCACGTGTGAGGTGGGAAGTGCTCAGGTGATACTCACGACTGCCACTGTGGCTGTCCTCACTCTGCTTATTCCTGAAAAGCAGCAAACGTTATTCTAGGCAGGGACTTGAGAGTTTGGCCTAGCCAAGACAGAATTCCCAGTGGCATGTCCAGAAATACCATCCATCCACATCTCCCGACTCCTGTTTATAATAGGTAAATAATGAAAAATAATCAGAGTATGGTTTGTTATGTATTTTTTGTAGCCACATTTCATGATTTTTTTTTTTTACCTAGACTGTAACGTGTGCAACTCAAGAGAGTAGAATAGAATCAGTGTCCAGTTCAGTTCAGTCGCTCAGTCATGTCCGACTCTTTGTATAGTACTTAATAAAAGCAGAATCTATTGAATGTTTTCTGTTGTAATGGGCATAAAAGCTTCCTGATTAGAGGGAAGAATACCATTTGTTTTATTTTCAAATTAAGCTAAATTTCTTATTTTTATCAGAGTTCAGAAGACATTAATTAGTTTCTGCCTGGATTTCTTAGATCCAACTGTTTTTTTTTTGTTTGTTTGTTTGTTTGTTTTTCAGCACCACCAAATTATGCAGACGTGGTATCGGAGGAAGAATTCTCTAGACACGTTCCTCCTTACCCTCAGCCCCCTAATTGTGAGGGAGAGTCATGCTGTCCTATGTTTGCCTGCATCCAGAAATTCCGATTTCAGCCTCCGCCGCTTTATTCAGAGGTAAACACATTAAAAGAAAACTAGGCTTGTGCTCTTCTGTTTGTAAATAATCATGTGTCCGTTGTTGATTCCCAGTTATTAAAAGATACATACAACAATTTTCTATGATGATGATGATAAATTATCACTGGTTCATTTACCACATTTTGCAGTATTTTCTTGGTACTTTCTAGCATGCATAGAGAGTACCATGAATTGCCTTTAAGGACCCGGAATACAGAGAACTTAATAGTATTCTTAGAACTTAGAAGTCTTTGGGACTTCGTAACGGTAGCTCTGAGCAGCTTGGCTTAACTGTCACCATGTAATTAGAAGCAGGTTGTACAGTTGTGTTAAAGCACATTGCAGTAGTAACCTTGGTCTGCTTGTTTTTCCAGGTTGATCCGCATCCTAGTGATGTAGAAGAGACCCAGCCTGTTTCCTTCATTCTTTGAACATGTTTCAGAAATCACTGTGTTCATCATCAAGTTAGAATGTTGGTTCTTTTCCCCTGCCTTTTTGGGGAATAGGGAGGGAAGATTAGCTTAGGAACATAACATCAAGACCGAAGGTGGAAGAAATTAAAAAAATGCAACGAGAACTTTGCAGTGGGCCGACCGGAGTGTTGTGCAAGTCTGTGATGTGGTCTTGTGTTCCCTTTGAACAGTGGGATGAAGATGGGATGCAAACAGTCTCAGAATGTACTGAAAGTCCAGATAGTGATAGAGTAAGTTGAAGGGGTGCCTGTGCCAACCCAGGAGAAAGAAAGATGCCAGAGAAGAGTGGAAACACTGTGAGTGTGTCTTTAGAAGGTTTCTCAAAGCGGAGCAGCTGTATCTTAAGCTTTGAGGCAACGTGGACGTATTGGGAGGAGACTTGATTTTAGAGAATGTAGCAGCACAAGAATGTGCATGAGCAGGAAAGGGGCCCACTCTAAACACGAAGCGAGACCCTCCAGTGTCAGGGTCGTCATGCTTTCTTGCCACACTCGATAGGACTGAAGGTCCTTAAAAGAATCCTTTCCTGAGGTCGTGACCTTAGGAGGCACTAGTGAAGCGCGGTTTTCACTCTTTTAGTGATAGTCTAAGAGGTAGTGTATGAATTGGCTCTACAGTATTATGAAACCAAGAACGAGTTCCTTAAAAGGCTTGTCAGTTGAAAGGGGAAAGGTGAATTTCAACTTGAGAACACGTGTGGTTGAAGTTGCCACTTCTTATCCCCCTTTAAGTACTTTAGCAGGGTACATGTTTGATTTTCCTCGTGTCTTAATTACCTAGGAGCATATTTTTAAAAGGGTTAAAAAAAGAGCTTGCATCCTTAGGATGCGTTGATAACTGCACAGTGGGGGGAAAAAAGGCCTTTTCTTACCTACCTCTAACGGTGTTATCAGAATCAGATTCAGTTTAAAGCTCCAGGCCTGAGAAGTCTTCTCTGGAGTTTCTGCTCATTTGTCTATAGCAGTCTTATCTCTCCTATCCCCAAAGCTGAAACTGGACTAAGGGCAAAACTTGTAAGGTTAGCATTAGATGAAGGTTAGTCTGTGTATACCAAAGGGTATTTCAAGTTAATGTAAAATCAAGAAGGCAGAAATACCATTTTTTTTTTAAGTCATAAAAAAACTTTATGTCTCCTCTCAAGAGACATAAGTGTACTGATACGATGGCAGTCACTGTGTTGTCCATTGTTATTCCACTTCTGTAGTAATTCTATTTAAACTGTGATTTATTTTTTTTTTTATCATTTTGGTGCAATATTTTACTATCCTTTAACCTCAGGATATTCAGACCAACAAGATTGTGTTGCTGCTAAAAGTCTGAGCAGTGTTTTTGTGTCCCTCTGTCACGTCCTAGTCAGAGTCAAACGTTCCCTTGTTTTTACTTTAATCTGTTGGTTTCATGAGCTGAGAGTATTTCTGGATGCTGAGTGGAAGGGAGGTAAGGATCCCCATGATAGAGACTTTGGACCAGCCCAGTACTTTGGTTTTCTCCACGTCCTGAGGGTTTGCTCTAGAAACCCTGGTGCTTCCCATGCCAAATACTATACGTCACTCAACTGAATGATCAGCTTTTCTTTCGATCAGTGTGCTCAGTTAGAAAAGTCCTAAGGTTAAATTTTGTATGTAAAAATTAGATGGACATTTGATCAGGGATTTTTATACGAACATTAGGTAAATGTACACTTAATCCTTCTGGGCATACCTCTCTTCTCTGTAATTACGTAAGCATCTTAAGCTGTTCTTCCGTTGTAAGCCTCTGTTGAAAATCACAGTGCAAACTGTTTTCCCAATAATTGCGGTACTGAAATTGTCATGAATCGTTACTCCTTCCCTTGGTTTTTTGGTGATCTTTTATTTTGCTTTGCTTTTGTGTGTAAGTAGCTATGTGTTGTCTGAACAGTTTTATTTGTACTTTAAAAAAAAGATCATCTCCAGCTATTTCTTGACCTCTGAATTACAGTTTACATGTTTTGTCAAGACATTGTCCATCTCCATGATACCAAAACACAGTGAAAGAAACAACAAAATTGTACGGAGGAAGAGCAAGTTTGATTATCTGACTGCAGGTAGGAAAGCAGCTGTTTACTAGGGTCTTCACTTGGATTGTCTTGCCACGTTTTTTAAAGAAATCATAAAGTGCACCCATCAAAGTAAAACAGAGCTGATTTTCTAGCGCTTAACAAGAATAGCTGAAAGGTATGATTTGCCTTATTGAATTGATATTGGTATATCTGACCTTAAGCAGTAGGTTGAAACTGCATACCTTCTTATAATCAAGAAGTCATTTGATGAATGTAGAAGATTCTACATTGGAATAGAGAATACTTGGGAATGACGATAAAAATTTAGCTGCTATTTGCTTGTTTATTCTCCTCTTGTTTTGTTTGCAAAGAAACCGTGGCCTTAGAATCTTCGTTTTGATGCAGAATTTTTGAAGTTGAGAATGTGCATCTTTGGGCTCACATAGTTCTTCCATGGGCAGAACTTTCATGGTTTTGTTTTGCACAATAAGAAACTCAATAGGCAGGGGTTATGTTTTTGATAAGTTAACTATCAAAGCTTTTTATTTTTATTATAAAAATGTAACAATTTAACCCACAAGGAAAAAAAAATTGTATTTTGTACTCTTGTCTGAACCCCATGGGTTCCTTTTGTTAATAAAATGATTCCACTGATGCTGTGAGTTACTGGTCTTGTTTTGTTTTTGTTAAGACTGTAACTCAGATTGTTACAGACTTAAGGGAAATCAACACCATAATACAGAGCGTTACCACTAAGATCCTCCTGTAGGTGTGTGCTGTCGTCAGGCCAGACACAACCCTGGCGCATCCTCAGCCTGTTTCTGTGATGGCCTCAGTTTCCCCAAAGGGTAATCAGTTATTAGCATTCCAGGAAAAGGGGTAGTTGATGTGAAAGATAAAGATAAAGCTCTATTGGTCACTGAGAGAGCATTATCTCCATTTATTCTGAAATGATAGTGACTACTCCTTAAAGTTTCCTGAGTTGTCATGTTTGTTTGGCCAGAATCTTTCCAGGATTAATTTAGTAGGTCTGGTGGCAGACCTGCCAGGTAGGTCTAAGTAGCCTCTTCTCACCACATACATACTCAAATGGACAGAAGTCATACATTTTGTACAGGGAATATGTAACAATATGTCATCTCAGAAAACTGCCTTGACTCCCTGTCCTGGAAAATTATAAACCTTAGCTAAGTGGTAAACATAAGCCCAGATAACTTACTCTCCCAAGTGTTTATAATGTGTGAGGTGATGTTAAATGAATCTCTTCTGCATCCACATTTGCAGTCAGCCATAAATTAAGAAGTTTGTCTCATGCACTAAATATTGAGGAAAAAGAAGAACCATTAAAGTTTCTGTTATTTATTTTGTAAAGTTGTGGGTTATAAAATTTAGAACTAGGCGGGGCATTGCAGTCTAGGACATAACCTTCAGATTAAAAATGGGGATACCAAAACCCAAAGGTGTAACCTGAAAATTTGGCCTACATTCTCTGTAAAATTGCTGCTCACCCTTAAAAGTTGCTGATTCTGTCAATTTAATAGAAGTTACGCAAACAGCAATTGCGTTAAATTACGCAGTTTAAGACTTACAGACCTGAGTACTACTAAACATGTACTAAATGAGGACTCACAGCATTTATATCTAAAAACCTGTGTCCCGAAAGAATACCAGTCTTTGACTTAATTGCTTCTGAAGTACTTTTGACTGGTAGCTGGAATCCTTTCTTCAGCAGAGGCATTTGAGTTTAACAGAAAGTTGCATTACCACTTATAGAGAGATCCTGTGTGCCCATCACCCAGGCTCCTCCACCCATAACTATAACCTTATCAGCGAATTGACATTGACAGTAATTGATTTATTAGAGCTCAGGCCTTTTTCAGATTTTACCAGTTTTTGAATGTACGCATTGTTCTCATGCATGTATATATGCATATATATTCTTGGTTTTGTATATAATTCTGTGTCGGGGTTTGTATTACCGGTACAAATCAAGATAACTACATCACCACAAGGAAATTCCCTTGGGCTGCCCTAAGGCACTCACACCTTCTGCTTCCCTAATCCCTGACTGTTCACCTCTGGAATATTGCCATTTTGAGAATGCTTAGCTTAGATATGCACATTTGCAACTGCCTTTTCCACTTAGCATAGCACCCTGAAGTTCCTTACAAGTTGTACATACATGGAGAGTTTTTTCCTTTGTGTTTCAGCTACCTACAAAATTTTGAAAGAAATTGGCTATTACTTAAAATGTCATCTTGCAATTTTCAAAGAAAACATGTAACATATGTGCACAGGCTACCTTTGTAAATATTGTGGTTTAACATTTGAAAACTACCTTTTATGCAGAAAATACATAAGTGCAGCTTTCCATAATCTTTGGTACTCAGCTTGCCAAAATCCATGAAGTCTATGAACAAAACAGACAAAAACACAAGGGCATCAATTGCCCTTGATTTATTCATTTAACAATATTTCCCCAGTACTGCTCTTGGCGCTTTCCAGGAGGCACTGATAGAAAACCTGCCTGCCAACGCAGGAGGCTCAAGAGATGTAGGTTCAGTCCCTGGGTCGGGAAGATGCCTGAAGAGGAAACGGCAACCCACTTCAAGATTCTTGTCCAGAAAATGCTGTGGACAGAGGAGCTCAGCAGGTTACACAGCCCATGGGTCCACAACGAGTCATGACTGAGCACACAACACCTCTCTTGGGGCTTCCCAGATGGGTTAGTGGTAAAGAATCTGCCTGCCAATGCAGGAGACGCAGGTTCAATCCCTGGAGCAGGAAGATCCCCTGGAGAAGGAAATGGCAACCCACTCTAGTATCCATGCCTGGGAAATCCCATGGACAGAGGATCCTGGTGGGCTACAGCGTCAGACACAATTTAGCAACTGAACACCAACAAATACCTCTCTACTAGTCTTGTACTATCTAAGGGAAGACTTCTTTAAAAATTTACTTCCTGATACTATAGCCATTTCCCCTCTGGGACCCCAGCCCCGTATCTATTTGATGACTAAAGGACATAAACTGTTCTAAAAATGCTAACTTTACATATAGACACTCCTTATCATAACATAAAAATGTCCATTGTTTTTTATTTGGTCTTTTAGATAGCAGAATCCATCTGAGTCCACATGATAAGCATTTGGTATATGACAGCTTATTTGTAGTATCTTTTACTGCAAATATTCAGTCTTGACTGGTTTATTGAGTTGACACACATAAAATATAAAGGCTTATGGTCTATAGTTGCTGTGCTTAGTCTCTCAGTCATGTCCGACTCTTTGTGACCCTATGGACTGTGGCCCGCCTGGCTCCTCTATCCATGGGATTCTCCAGGCAAGAATACTGGAGTGGGTTGCCATGCCCTCCTCCAGGGAATCTCCCTACCCCAAAGATCGAACCCAGGTCTCCTGCACTGCAGGCGGATTCCTTACCTTCTGAGCCACCAGGGAAGCCTGTGTATATAAAGTGTAAAGGTTTATGGTATATAGTTAGCTTACTTCAAAATATATTGGGGGTGTGTGTGTGCACACACACTTTCTTACCTGGAAACTTCCCTCTGCAGGCAAGATAGCTATCAAGAATTATATTGTTTATATATCTGGGAAGACAAGAAAGGACACATTACCATCACCAAGTATCCCTCTACTAGAAGACAAAGGGTTAGCCATATTTTTGGTANTCCCTACCCCAAAGATCGAACCCAGGTCTCCTGCACTGCAGGCGGATTCCTTACCTTCTGAGCCACCAGGGAAGCCTGTGTATATAAAGTGTAAAGGTTTATGGTATATAGTTAGCTTACTTCAAAATATATTGGGGGTGTGTGTGTGCACACACACTTTCTTACCTGGAAACTTCCCTCTGCAGGCAAGATAGCTATCAAGAATTATATTGTTTATATATCTGGGAAGACAAGAAAGGACACATTACCATCACCAAGTATCCCTCTACTAGAAGACAAAGGGTTAGCCATATTTTTGGTAGCTGATACACTGGTGGGCAGTAAACAGATAAGAGTGAAGGAAGCTTTTGACTAAATACTTCCATATTTCATATACACCCTGTGTCACTACAGTTCAGAAAGTTGAAAGCAAAACCCTAATACTGGACCTTAGTAATCTCTGGCATAATTCAGAAGGATCCAGGAGCTCACATGAGAACATGTAAGAAACTGTACACTGAATATTCACTATCTGAGAGCCTTATGCAGATTCGTTTAAATAGTTTCAAGAGACCTGAGATCATGGAAAAACAGCTTAGGGACTAAGTTCTTTTACAATTGTTTCTCTTTCCTAAATTAAGACACAAGTACATGTGTCTGTATATGTAGCAGGAATCCAATACCGAGCAAAAATCTAGTTTATCTTCTTTAGGAAAGGATGAACTCCAAGATTCCCTGTAAATCCCTTAAGAGAGCCTACTTCTACGATTGTGGCTTCAAAAGCAAATCACAATGTTTGTTATTCCATCCTCAAATCAACATAGGGAACTTCTAGATTTTAATAAATACAGAATTCTAGGTACTAAGGGAAACTCTAGCAACAAACACCTGCTTTTCTCTTATCTGACATAACAAAAAAACCCTCAGTAATGCTGTCAAAAGATAGCTTATCTCAAACACAGAGGTATGCAAACCCAACAGCTGTTCCTCTAAGCTGCAGGGTCACATCCGATAAATGTGATGTTTTTAAGAAAATTAGTTGCATTGTACTTGAAACCATCTTAAAACAACCACCTTCAGAATTGTCCTCCCAGATATAAAAATGACCCCTACTGCCAACGGGAAGATGTTTTAAATGATATCTGCAGTGATCAGAGGGATTTCTGATGGGCTCAGATTTGTTTCGCATTGCAATACAGAGGTCCCACAGGGAAAACTGAGCCGGTGGTAGCTGGGCAATCTACATGTTTACCTTCTTTTGCAGTCTCACCCAGTCACAGACACCAGGCCTTTGACCTTTCAGCCTTGCCTGGCTGGCCAAGATAAACTGTCCCTCGGCAGGCTCCGAGGCAGATACTGCGGTGGGATGTCTCTCACGGCCCAAAGTTTGCCTTGAGCCTGGTTTATCCCCTGGCTCTTCGATCGCCTCTTGCTGACTGTGTGGCTCACATTAAGGACCGGATTCGTGCTGGGAGGCAGGGCTTTCCCAGCCTGCAGAGCTGAGACCCAGAACCTCAATCCCAACACCAGGGAGAGGAAGGTACAAGAAATTCCTTCAACTCAGGTATAAATCAGAAGTGGTTGCCATTAGCAGAATTGAGGTCTCCCTGTATCAGATAAGTTCGCTGACAGGAAATTGTCCCTTTGGGTGGTGGTTTTGGTTTGGGGTATGAGGTTTGTCCCCGAATTTGGTGAAGGAAGGTTGTATCTCAGATGCTGCCCTTCCCGCCTGCCAGAGCCTCAGTGCCCTGCCCTGTGGTTGCTCGTCCTCGTCCAGGGAGACCAACTTGTCCTGTTGGCCCGGGACTTTCTCCACATGCCAAGACCCTTCAATCGCAGACACAAGGGCCCAGTGGGTCACCTAGCCTTGCCTGGCTATTGGGGGGCGAATCCTGCACTCCTGGACACACCACAGCACCCCCTCGTGGGTCACTGCCTGTGCACCTCCAGCACCAAATCCCTCCAACTGTCACCCAACAGCTCCTTGCAGCAGAGGGTCCTCTGCAGACAGGGCGAAGCAGCTCAGGACCCTTAAGCCTTTGGGTTTGGGACTGGGATGCCCCCTCGAGGCCAGCCCAACAGCTGGTCCAGTCTCCACCTCCCCCATCTCCTCCTCCCTCTCCTGCAGAGGCCCCGGCCCACCCAAGGCCGGCTCTGAGCTCCCCGGGACCAGGGTCTGGACCTTGGGTCACGTCTCTGCAAGCCACTTCCTCCCAGGCTGTGAGCTTTGTGCATAGACGCACATGATCAGAGGCCAGTGGTGCTCTTTAGGCTGACTTCTCCTTTTCTGCCTCTCTCTTTTCCAAGAAAGGAGAGCCTGATTTCCCAAGAGCTTTGGGGTCCCTTTCTTCCTCTTGCAGCAGTCCCAACAGAGGCCTGGGTCCAGGGTAAGCTGGGCCTTCTCACTGAGTAGCCACCATACTGGGTAATTACTAGGATGAGCTGGGAAGCTGTTGCACAGGAGGACCCATCATTAAGTGCTGTGGCATCGCTGTGCCCGCAGGATGTCTGGATATCTTCTCTGCAGCTTGCTCCCCAGAGCCTATGGCACAGTCTTCTCAAAATCTCCCTGATGAAAAGTCTTTATCTTCTGAGATTGGAATTTATGTTGTGAGACTGTCCAAAGACCATCCAGAAACTAGCCTGGAGGGTAAAGCTGAGTGATGGACTCAGGGGGTGCTGATTAAACTGGCCAGAGCAGAGGTGGGGGACAGCAGTCAGCAGGGTGCCCTTTGGGGTGTTGACCAGCTGGCTCTGAAGAAAATGTTCAAATGTGGTACCTTACTCATGCTTCCCCTACCCCAATGAGGACAAGTCCAGCTAGAAACAGGGCCGCTAAGGGAGAGCACAGGGCCACGTGCCGACAGGTGGTCAGCAGGAGTGAGCCAGGCACGGATGGCCCGGGGGCCTGCTTCACACTTTATCCCGGTCCTCATTACCAATTCCACAGTGCTCTGGGCTCACAGGGAGCCCTCCGATTCTCCACTTGGACAGAGCCGTGAGAGGAGTGTGGCACTTGTAGTGAATCTTGCTGATGCAGCTTCCACCCTGTCTCCTTTTCACCTGTTTTGTTGGGGTTGTAGGCCTCAATTTCTCCGACGAGCGTCTTTTATAAAAGGCCTCCATTTGTGCTCAGCACAGGCTCAGAAACCCAGGGAAATTTCATATTTATTACAGAGAGAAGCAAGCATCCATTCTGCCTGCTTCCATTAACACACACTGGCAATTAATGTGTTTGGTTCAAAAGCCTGCAAACATTTGTACTTCCATTTGCACGTTTAAATGGCTCTGTATAACAGTTAAGCAGGTGGTTAACTATATGTATATTAAATTCATAGAGAAACTGGTAATTTTCAATTATAATTGTCAGTTCACAGTTTACATGATAAGAATTTTTTGAATAGACCCATTAGCTGATTTAGTTAGCCAGGGTTTTTATAAATCATGGTTTATTTGCTTGTTCTACTTATAAAGGAGGGATTTTCAGTGTTCTCCCATGAATCAATAAATATTTACTTTGGTCTTTATTCTGCCCAAATGCCAAGTTTGACAATGGATGAAATATCATTGGGGTTTCTTAAACAGCTGTTTGAATGCGGCTGTTTTATTAGTTGTTTCGTTTAGTATTATTACCCGGAGAATGGTTTAAAAGTTTTATTCATTTGATATTAATCTGTTTTTTATAAATAAAGTCAAAACAGGACTGAACTGCGGTTCTTTGTAATTTTACAATGTATTGTGCTTCCCTGGTAATATGTTTTGACAATAGAAACTTCCAAGCCCATGAAAAGCTATGCCATTTTTCTAAATGATATCCTTTAAAGCAAAACTCTGAAATATATAGCGCTGGTTTGCACATAATAAAATTTGATGATTTTGTCACCAGGGATAATATTTCTCTTTTCTAGGCAACAGAAATAATTTAAAAGCCTCTCATTTGGGTTTTACAGCACAAGAGGCGGGGTGGGTAGACACTGAGCAAGAGCCGCACTGCTGAGGTCCACACTGAGAAATACCTTCAAAGCTATCCAGCCTCCTGACTCCCTCGCGTCATCCCTGGTTCTCTCCTTTGAAAGCACGATTGGGCAGGAACTTCTCATCCCTGAAACATGTAAAGAGGACTACTGGAGGAATTTCGGGTAGTTTCCAAAAACTTGGAATCCCAATTCCATAAGCTCCCATAAAACCCCATGAACCTCTTAAACAATGTCAGAAACAGAAAACTCTCAACTTGCTTCCTGTGGGTCCAACCCCAGAAGACACAGAAGGACTCTGACTGGACATAGCTTGTCTCAACTCTGCTGACTAATGCCTTCAAGAGACAAGACTTGGAGAAGAAGCTATGCAGCTATAAATGAACAGATAGTGAAAGAAAACATTAAAAAGAAGTATTTTCTCTGAGACCCTGGGAAAAGATCACAAACCATTTTGCAAGCCATTACAAGTTGCCACACACTTTAAACAAAGATAAACTTGTTATTCTCCTTTAAAGGTATCTTCTAAAGGCTCTCTTCTGTTCAGTTCAGTCACTCAGTCGTGTCCGACTCTTTGCGACCCCATGAATCACAGCACGCCAGGCCTCCCTGTCCATCACCATTTCCCAAAGTTCACTCAAACTCTTGTCCATTGAGTCCATGATGCCATCCAGCCATCTCATCCTCTGTCGTCCCCTCTTCCTCCTGTCCCCAATCCCTCCCAGCATCAGAGTCTTTTCCAATGAGTCATCTCTTCGCATTAGGTAGCCCTTGAATAAACACTCACTGAGAGTTCCATTCTAAAGGAGATCAGTCCTGGGTGTTCTTTGGAAGGAATGATGCTGAAGCTGAAACTCCAGTCCTTTGGCCACCTTTTGCGAAGAGTTGACTCACTGAAAAAGACTCTGATGCTGGGAGGGATTGGGGGCAGGAGGAGAAGGGGACGACAGAGGATGAGATGGCTGGATGGCATCACTGACTTGATGGATGCGAGTCTGAGTAAACTACAGGAGTTGGTGATGGACAGGGAGGCCTGACGTGCTCCACTTCATGGGGTTGCAAAGAGTCAGACACGACTGAGCGACTGAACTGGACTGAACTGAACTGAGGGTGACATCAACCTCAACTCTGACTTAGGGTAGGTTACAAAGGTTTGCGAAGTTAACAAAAGAGATTGTCTCTCTGTTTGTGTCCAGGGAGGTTATCAAGTGGGATACTGCAGGAAGAAGTGTGATGCTATTCTTGAAATGTGTGTTTACAGGTGGCTGAAGCACACGTCTTGGTAGAGAGAAGAGATCATGCTTTCAGAGAGGAAAACAGACAAGAGAGAGAAACAGCTCAAGTCAGAGGGTTATCTAAGAGAGAGGCAGCAGGCTTTAACTTCTGGCTCCATGAGCGTGCACCCTCAGGCAAGTCACTCAGCTTCTGTGGGCCTCAGTCTTCTCATCTGAAGACAAGGAAATCATAATATAACCTCAGTGGTCATTTAGAGAAATAACAGGGTAGTATCTGCAAAGCATACATTCCATCAAATATGAAGTCAAAATGGATGTTAAAGAAATGGGCCATGAATCCAGAAACATTAACATTTTTCATTCACTTCAGTGATGTGCTCTGTCACTCAGTCGTGTCTGACTCTCTGCGACCCTGTGGACTGTAGCCCACCAGGCTCCTCTGTCCATGGGATTCTCCAAGCAAGAAGACTGGAGTGGGTTGCCATACCCTCCTCCAGGGGATCTTGCCAACCCAGGGACTGAATCCAGGTTCAATGGTGAGATGAGTTAAATTTGATTCCAAGGAGGCTGAACATCTAGGCTCCTCCTCTGCCTCTCCCTGAACTGTACCCCCTACCTTGTAATTCTAAAATAAACCCTCCTCCCCTCTCCTACAGCAGTTCTGCGGTGGCCAATGTAGCCACCACTTAGGTCCCTGGTGATGAACTTCTAACAAGCCCCCTTGGCTGTACCATTCAGGCAGAAGAAGGTGGTGATGGGACCTTGGGAAGATTTTTTTTTTTAAATGCCCATTTTAAAAAAAGACATGAAAGGCAAAGGAGAAAAGGAAAGATATACCTATTTGAATGCAGATTTTCAAAGAATAGAAAGGAGAGACAAGAAAGCCTTCCTCAGTGATCAATGCAAAGAAATAGAGGAAAACAATAGAATGGAAAAGACTAGAGATCTCCTCAAGAAAATTGGAGATACCAAGGGGACATTTCATGCAAAGATGGGCACAATAAAGGACAGAAATGGTATGGACCTAACAGAAGCAGAAGATATTAAGAAGAGGTGGCAAGAATACACAGAAGAACTGTACAAAAAAGATCTTCATGACCCAGATAACTATGATGATGTGATCACTCACCTAGAGCCAGACATCCTGGAACGCCAAGTCAAGTGGGCCTTAGGAAGCATCACTAAGAATAAGCTAATGGGAGTGATGGAATTCCAGTTGAGCTATTTCAAGTCCTAAAATATGATGCTGTGAAAGTGCTGTGACTAATATGCCAGCAAATTTGGAAAACAGCAGAGGCCACAGGACTGGAAAAGGTCAGTTTTTCATTCCAATCCCCTCCCCCAAAAAAGCAATGCCAAAGAATGTTCAAACTACCACATTATTGCACTCATCTCACACCCTAGCAAAGTAATGCTCAAAATTTTTTAAGCCAGGCTTCAACAGTACATGAACCGTGAACTTCTAGATGTTCAAGCTGGATTTAGAAAAGGAAGAGGAACCAGAGATCTAATAGCCAACATATGTTAGATCATCAAAAAATCAAGAGAGTTCCTAAAAAACATCTGCTGCTGCTGCTAAGTCGCTTCAGTCATGTCTGACTTTGTGTGACCCCATAGATGGCAGCCCACCAGGCTCCGCCATCCCTGGGATTCTCCAGGCAAGAAGACTGGAGTGGGTTGCCATTGCCTTCTCCAATGCATGAAGGTGAAAAGTGAAAGAGAAGTCATTCAGTCGTGTCCAACTCTTAGTGACCCCATGGACTGTAGCCCACCAGGTTCCTCCATCCATGAGATTTTCCAGGCAAGAGTACTAGAGTGGGGTGCCATTGCCTTCTCCTACTTCTGCTTTATTGACTACGCCAAAGACTTTGACTGTGTGGATCACAACAAACTGTGGAAAAATCTTCAAGAGACAGGAATACCAGATCACCTTACCTGACTCCTGAGAAATCTGTATGCAGATCAAAAAGCAACAGTTAGAACTGGACATGGAACAACAGACTGGTTCCAAATGGGGAAAGGAGTACATCAAGTCTGTATATTGTCACCCTGCTTATTTAACGTATATGCAGAGTACACCATGAGAAATGCTAGGCTGGATGAAGCACAAGCTGGAATCAAGATTGCCGGGAGAATATCAATAACCTCAGATATGCAGATGACACAACTCTTATGGCAGAAAGCAAAGAACTAAAGAGCCTCTTGATGAAGGTGAAAGAGGAGAGTGAAAAAGTTGGCTTAAAACTCCACATTCAGAAAACTAAGATCATGGCATCTAGTCCCATCTCTTCATGACAAATAGACGGGGAAACAATGGAAACAGTGATAGACTATTTTTGGGAGGGGGCTCCAAAATCACTATAGATGGTGACTGCAGCCATGAAATTAAAAGAGGCTTGCACCTTGGAAGAAAAGCTATGACCAACCTAGACAACATATTAAAAAGCAAGACATTACTTTGCCAACAAAGGTCTGTCTAGTAAAAGCTATGGCTTTCCAGTAGTCATGTATGGATGTGAGAGTTGAACTATAAACAAAGCTGAGCCCTCAAGAACTGATGCTTTTCAACTGTGGTGTTGGAGAAGACTCTTGAGAGTCCCTTGGACAGCAAGAAGATCCAACCAGTCCATCCTAAAGGAAATCAGTCCTGAATATTCACTGGAGGGACTGATGCTGAAGCTGAAACTCCAATACTTTGGCCACCTGATGTGAAGAACTGATTCACTGGGAAATATCCTGATGCTGGGAAAGATTGAACTCGGGAGAAGAAGGGGATGACAGAGATGAGATGGTTGGATGGCATCACCAACTCAATGGACATGAGTTTGAGTAAACTCTGGGAGTTGGTGATGGACAGGGAAGCCTGGTGTGCTGCAGTCCATGGGGTTACAAAGAGTCACACATGACTGAGCAACTGAACTGAACTGAAATGTCTATATCAAACTCAGCATTCAGCACTGAATTATCAGTAGTTGCCATGCTATCAGCTCTGGTTAGAAAAAAAAAAAAAAAAAAAAAAACCCAACGGTCATCTTATAGGAGAAGCTATTTCTGCAGCAAAAATTGAAGCTTTTTGCATATCGCTTTTGTTGTTGTTGGGGTGGACCCTAATTGTCTGGCCCATTCCATCATCCCCTTATCCTGCCAGAAGGGTCTTCAAGTGGCAGGTGTCCTAGTGGATTTTAAGTGTCACACGATTGTAAATGGCCTGGTCCTCAGCCTAAAGAAGAAAGGGGAAAGGAGAGCCCTCACCTGTTTGGGTGGCAGCTACTGGGGCACAGTGGGCTGTGTGGCCTTTTGGAACATGCTAGAGAGTAACCCTGGCCAGACTTCCTCAGTTACTTACACAGCTATTCCCTGTTCGCAGGGCGTTTGAGGAAAATAAACAAGAGAATTAGGGAGGAGAAGACCCCTGAGAATCCCCATATGGGCCAGCAAAATGTCGCAGTCTGTGTGTGAGCTGGAAAAGAATTTCCAGACAGGAGGCAGAATGAGAAGAGATTGAAGTTTATTAGAGTGGGAGACAGCAGGCCAACGCAAGGGAGAGCTGAGCCTAAATAATGGTTTTAATAATGTATCTGGATTTTCAGAATCACGTTAGATACGATTCCGTATAGGTCAATAAAACCCCTGACCATTTCTTTTGAGCTTATTGCTAGAACATTCTGGAAATAAACATTTGGGAGTCAGCCAGTCCTTGAGACAGGTTGGTGCTTGGTAAAACCTGAATTTCACTGAGTGACCCATTGTGTCCCCCAAAGTTATATACTATATTTCATATTTTCAACTATTAGGACTTTCTAGTTGAGAAAACAAGACTAAAATAAAATCGCTCCTAGTCACCACCCTGTTTTTCTCCACCTTTATTTTGCTTATAAAGATCCCGGTGTAGGTCTTCTGATGACTTCCTCCCTCCCTCCAATCCTAGAGTCAACCAGGCCACCAGTATTGTGTGACTCTCTTGCCTGTATTTTCATAATCTTACTAAGTCTCCCCCTCCAAACATAACAGAGGGAATTTCTGTGTATGTGTCTATGTGTGTGGACATTATACATAACTGTGGTCACACTATTCCAGACCTCTGCAAGTGGCCTTTGGTGGTCTTCATCACTGTCTGTTCTGTTTTCAGTGTCTGTGCTTGGTGACACACGAGGACCAGGCTCACTGTTGTCCGTATTTCACTGTAGGACTATGCATGATCAAGTTGGAATGTGCATTTAAAAAAATTATTGCAATAAGATTTATTGCAATTTGATTTATAGTGGTGTGTTAGTTTAAGGTGCACAGCCAAGCAATTCCATTATACTCAATGTACATATATATTCTTTTAAGGAATCTTTTCCATTATAGATTATTGCAAGATACTGAGTATAGTTCCCCGTGTTATACAGAAGATCCTTGTTGGTTGTTTATTTTATATATCGTAGAGTGTACATTTTAATCCCAAGCTCCTAATTTATCCCTCTCTCCAATCTTTCCCCTTTGATAACCATAAGCTTGTTTTCTATGTCTGTAAGTCTGCTTTTGTTTTGTAAATGAGTTCATTTATATTACTCATTTCAGATTCCATATATAAGTGACATCATATGATATTTGTCTTTGTCTGACTTACTCCACTTATGATAATCTTTAGGTCCATCCCATATTGCTACAAATAGCACTATTTCATTTTTTGTGTGTGGCTAATACATATGTGTGTATGTGTATGTGTGTGTATGTGTGTGTGTGTGTGTTTCCCAGGTGGCACTAGTGGTAAAGAACCTGCCTGCCAATGCAGGAGATGTAAGAGACCTGGATTCAATCCCTGAGTCGAGAACATCCCCTGGAGGGGGACATGGCAGCCCACTCTAGTTTTCTTGCCTGGAGAATCCCATGGACAGAGGAGCCTGGGCTTGCAAACAGTTAGACTTGACTGAGGTAACTTAGCATGTGGATATATGTTATCTACATCTGTATATATGTATTATGTATGTATACATATATATTATCTGTTGATGGACATTTAGGTAGCATCTGTGTCTTGGCTGTTATAAATAGTGCTGCTACAAACATTGAGATAAAATGTGCATTTTTTGAGCTGTTTCGTCAGATTCATTAATACTTAGTACCCCCAAAGTTTCCACTTTATGAAATGGCCCCTCATTATTTTAATTTTAATTTTTATAATTACTCATAAGGTCCAACATTTCATATGTTTATTGCCCATCCAGTATTTTATCTTCTCTGACATTTTCTGTTCCTACTCTTTGCCCATTTTTATAATTAGTTCTTCTTTCTTACTGAATCATAGAATTCTTCATGTATTTTATATCCTAAACTTCTTATCAGTTATATAGGCTCAGACATCTTACTGAAAGATCATTTTCAAAACCCTCTGGGCTCTTACAGGTAAAAATTTCTCTTTCTACCCTATTCAGGTAATAATTCATTGCATGTTCACTCATTAATCCATTTTACAAATGTTTTTGAGTACTATATCTCATGGGCAATCAACTGTGCCAGCTTTGGGGCAAAATAAGGACAAATAAGATGTTTATTTTCTAGTTGGGGATATGATAACAACACAAATACCTAAAATACATGGTAAGATGTAATTTGGGCCATAAGAGAACCCAGCTGAAAGCGAAGTTCTGGATATACTTCTGGATATTTCACAGTAAAACTGGCAAGAGAATTTGACTTTGAACGTTGGGCAGAAATTGACCATGCAAGGACAGGGTTCAGGACATGGAGCTGGAAGAGATTTCATGAGTGACTAGCAATCCATTCTTTGAACAATTTTTATATCTTAGCTCATTTTAGCTTTAAGGCAATTCTGTAAAGTAGTTATGATTGTTGTCTTTTCATGTATGAGAAGCCTGAGTTTCAGAGAGCTTGGGGAGGAAATATGGCAAAGTCCTCAAAACCAGACATTTTGGAATTTCATGCAAAACCCAGGTTTCCTTGACTTCACAGCCTTCACTCTTGCCACTCAACTACACTCAATGGCTCGAGGGGCAGCAAGCCAGCTTGTAGAGTCCAGGGGTCACTTGCCGCCTGGGCACTGGCCAGGTCAGACAGCAAAGCGCTCCCACCACCCCAGACACATGGACTAATGGCTTCCAAGGAGCTGTTCCTCAGCCTCCTGAGGAGCAAAGGCTGGGCAGGGCCGTATCGCCTGAGAGAGTGTCACAGTCAGTCCTTGTGAGGCGCCAAGCAGAGAAACCAGAACACTGGCTCTTTCACCTGAGAAAATGAAAACTTAGCAACAGGAAAACACAAAGCCTGAGTCCACGACTGCACAGATAAGAGAGCCGATTAAATTCTACTTTCTCAACCAACGTCTTTTGAATGAGGATATAAACAAAGAGTGTATAAACCAAAGGCTTCCCTGGTAGCTTAGTGATAAGGAATCTGCGTGCAGTGTGGGAGACCTGGGTTGGGAAGATCCCCTGGAGGAGGGCACGGCAACCCACTCCAGGATTCTTACTGGAGAATCCCATGGACAGAGGAGCCTGGTGGGCTACAGTCCATAGGGTTCCAAAGAGATGGGCACACCTGAGCGACTAAGCACACAGCACATAAAGGAAGGAGGAAAAAGAATAAAAATGCACACACAACTTGGGAAAGCGGCCCAAGGAAGGGCACTTGAGCACAGAGGAGAAACAGATCAGGCCACTGCTGTTTTCTTTCAAAACGTGCATTTCTGTCTCAGGAATACTTACCTTTCCGTATGTGCGCTATGGAAAGGGGTGAAGGGGTCGTAACCTTCATTTTCCTTCTATTATTATTACATATATTAGCCTCTTCACGTGTATCCTTGGAGCACGGAACAACCCTTCAGCTCCTGGCAGGAGGCTTCCCTGCCGACACAGAAGGGACCACATAGACGGCAGAAACAGTTACTCAGTCTGTACGGGAGGGTACTAAGGCCCAAGGAGAATTTGTTATAGGGCACATCCTCCTCTCTGGCCATCCTCTACCGCTAATACTGGACTTTATCTTTAGTTTTATAGACTTGAGATATACTGACTGTTCATATGCTGAGAAAAAGAAGCAAATACGTACCAGTGTCTCCCAGATCTTGGGCACTGACTCTTTCTAAAGATCCTCCTGTGATGATGGTGTCACGAAGGGCAGAGGACTGGAAGTATCTGAGCAGAGGAAACACATGACAATCCTTCACATGGGTGGTGACAAAGCCCTTTGAGTCCATTGTCTCCACTGGCCCCCACCCAGAATGCTGGAGACAGTCCTCCCCTTTATCTATAAAGCTCGGGAAGCCCAGAGAGTGAATGTCTGCCCTACCGATGATGGACTAGGAGCCAAAGTTTTCTTTTGACTCTTGTGAGTCCGGCTAAGGTCTTCCCAGTATCACACAGAAGAGAAGACAAAAGATATTTAGAAGGAAGAAGGGAGCTCGGCCACAGTCACATTCATGGAGTGCATTCCTGGGTTCACTCATTCATTCATTGATCCAGCTGTTGTTTTATTGAGAGCTTCTTGTGTGCCAGACACCACAGGAAGCATGTAGTTGTCTCCTCGCTCATAAAGCTAGTTATTTTGATGTGTTCCAGGCAGTCTTTTTATGCAAAAAAGGGACAAAACCCTTGAACATAAATCTCTCCCCTTCTACCTTCCATGACTAAACTGCCAGCCACGAAAACACATGCTCATTATTTCCAACAACAAAAAATGCTTCATAAGAATTAGTTGAAGCTGGGATATGTCAGCATCCAGGCCCTTTTCCCACCTTTCTGTGCACAGCGTTTCTTATTGCTCCATTAGAGCCACCCACGCTGGTCAGATCATTTACATAGTCAGTCATTCAGCAATACAGATGCTGTTAGGATAAAACAAAGACGTACTTGAAGAAGTAAATATATTATCAACTCTTATCATTCCAATAAGAAGTCAAGCTGTGTCTCAAACTTGCTTGACCATGACTCCCCTAAAGAACGTGCTAAAGTACAGATTTCTGGACAGTCACGCATCGTATCATTAGACCTGCCAAGGCGGGGAATCTCCTCCACACCTTTCCTTACACAAGTCCAGAAATTTGGAAAACCTCTGCTGTCAGCTACCTCTGCCATTTTAGAAAGCAGAAAAAAGAACTCTGGACAGGGCATTTGGGCTTTGTGGTTTTGAAGAATATTTGGAAGCTGGAACACTAAAAGGCATTCAAAATGCATCAGTCAGGGGACTAGCTGAGTTGTCTACTACAGGTGAGGCAGGTAAGAGATGGGCCCAGAGGATCAGGAGGTGGATGGGGAAAGGGGTGCTCAGACGAGGACCCAGGGTGAAGCAAGGTCAAGAGGTTGACAGCTCTGTGGATAAGTGGCTCAGCTTGGCCAAGCATATGATTGCACAAAGTAAGCCAGTTAGACCCAAGCCCACCTCAGTCTGAGCTGCAGTGAAGTGAAGTCGCTCAGTCGTGTCTGACTCTTCGCAACCCCATGGACTGTAGCCTACCAGGCTCCACCATCCATGGGATTTTCCAGGTAAGAATACCGGAGTAGGGTGCCATTTCCTTCTCCAGGAGATCTTCCTGACTCAGGGATTGAACCCGAGTCTCCCGCTGGTAGGCATTGTAGGCAGATGCTTTACCGTCTGAGCCACCAGGGAAGATGGCTCATAAACAGAAGGACTTGCTTGATGCCTGCTGCTGGCAGCCCTGGGAACTGAGTCAGCCCTTGATGATTCCTGGATGGGGGAGGCATTCAGTGCCTTATAGAGAACCTAAGTGCCTCTGTGGCTCTCGAGCCTGTCCTGGTTTGACAGGAGTGAGGAAATTGGTTGAAAGGTTTGGTCCCTAATCCTGAAGCTCCATTGCTTCCTGCTTTCTTCTTGCAAGAATGAAGTTACCAAAATTCCCCATTGTCTTGGCCCCAAAATGCACTTTTAGATTATAGTAACGCTAATTGCTTATCAACCAAGAGCTGTAACTCACATAAGAATTCCTAAGCTTGGCAACCTGAGAAAGTAATAAAAAATGGAGTGTGTATCATTGTATGAACAGAAGTGGCAGATAGTTTCAATTAACCAACGTTTTTTAAAAAATGAACCCGTTGTCTATAAGGGTGCTAAGTAAAATTTTGGCACGTGAAAGGCAGAAGGAAAACTGTTCATCAAGCTCAAAAATGTGCCCACTTTATTCCCTGTCCTTTACATTCAATCACCTGCAACCGATTTTCTCATAAAGAATTTACCTTAATCCTCTGGATAATGCAATGAGGTAGGAATGATTGTTCTCAATTCACAGAAGAGAAAACTGAGGCTCAGAGTGGTTATGTAACTAAAATGAGAGATGAAGCTCTGATTTGAACCCAGGTTTGATAGTTTGATTTCAAAGAAAGAGCTACACACACCGTGCAATATCATTTGTATTTCCCAGGAAAATTAGGGGAGTGTTCTGATAAGCTGCTAAGTCACTTCAGTCATGTCCGACTCTATGTGACCCCATAGACGGCAGCCCACCAGGCTCCCCCGTCCCTGGGATTCTCCAGGCAAGAACACTGGAGTGGGTTGCCATTTCCTTCTCCAATGCATGAAAGTGAAAAGTGAAAGTGAAGTCACTCAGTCATGTCTGACTCTTCGCGACCCCATGGACCGCAGCCTACCAGGCTCCTCTCTCCATGGGATTTTCCAGGCAAGAGTACTGGAGTGGGTGTCATCGCTGATCAGCAGTATCTCCCAACTAGATCATGAATCTAGGCAGTTTCTCTTACTCATCTCTGCCTCCCTAGAGCCCCACACAAAACTCAGAAACTGTTTGATGACTGAATGAATAGTTTAGCTTATGTTTGAACTTTTCATGATTGCAGCCCTTGCAGATTTCTAAAGGAGATCCCTTTTGTTTTAAGCCATCCCCCTGTTTTAAAACTTTATTCTTCTAGAGAACCCATTCTTGGGGTTTGTCTCCCACCTAATCATTTGCCACCAGGGCTGGGATTCAGTGAACCCTTCCTCAAATGCTGCCCACTTCAACACCACCTAATCCCTCAAAACACCTTACACTGCATCTCAGAGACGTGTCCCTGAAACATGAACAGACAGCTAAGAATGTCCAAAGACTAGGGCATTGACTGGTAGACAATTAGATGAGTCCTGGGCCATACAGGGTAACAAGCATCTTTGTCAAAGCACCAAATCCTGGGTGAGTGGTGTGTCTGTATAACTGACAGTCAGCGGTAAGGTTAGGCCTCAGCTCGCCTGTGGGAGCCCCATCCTGGGGGATGGATCTATGAGGTCGCTTCTTCACGTGAAAACTGGCGAGAGAGCCATGGCCTTAGACACCCCCCACACAGCTCACAGAGACCGTTCCTGGGGCAGGTAACTGCTCCTAGGAGGCTCCCTCCTTAGGATTCAGCGGCTGCAGCCCAGCACCTGGGATTGAGCCTTATTTCTGCCAATTTCCAGCTTTAGCACTTCTAGCTGGTGTTATCACTTTTCTCAGTCTCAGTTTCCATGGATGTGGGAAAATAGACCATAACGCTACTTTTGCCACTGAGTTGTCATGAAATTTAAAGAAAGGGTCAATATGGAAAGGCTTAAAGCTTAGTGTCTGGCACATTTTAAACTTTTGACAAATATCAGTTATTATTAGTGTGCTATTTTTTCACTCTTAAAACCATTTAAAAAAAAAAAAATCAAATGAATTGTCTGGCAAATATCTGTTACTCATCACCTCGTTCTTGTGGTTCAGTCACTAAGTCATGTGCAACTCTTTGTGACTCCACGGGCTGTAGCAACCATGCTTCCCTGTCCTTCACTATCTCCCTGAGCTTGCTCAGACTCTTGTCCACTGAATCAGTGATCCCTCCAACTGTTTTATCCTCTGTTGCCCCCTTCTCCTCCTGTCCTCAGTTGTTCCCAGAATCAGGGTCTTTTCCAATGAGTCATCTCTTTGCATCAGAGGGCTGAAGAATTGGAGCTTCAGCTTTAGTATAAGTCCTTCCAGTGAATTTTCAAGGTTGATTTCCTTTAGGTCCTAGACAATATCAAATAGTGTGTGATAGACATTTTTGTCCTTCAGGGGCTCACAGAACCTGGTGATCTCAGAGGACCCCCATATGATACATCTCACTCTAGGCTAGGCAGAGGCTGGGAGAGGTGGGCCATCCAGACTCGTGTCAGAGCTCAGGCTTTCTCTTGGCTCATCTGGGTTGGCTCTGTTTCGTTTTCCCCTCTCACAGTCACACTGTCTTCAGTGTTCAAATAAATATCTCTCTGGAGCCTGAAAATGTTTTTGCTAGCAAAGGAAACTGCCAAAGAACTATTTCTATGGTTCTTCAGCCTTTGCATTTAAAAAATCTCTTACACGTATAACCTAAGACATAAAACTCTTTAAAAGTGCAGCTTAAATGTCAAGAAGATGAGTCACGTGTGTGTGTGTGTGTTAGTTGCTCAGTCGTGTCCTACTCTTTGCCACCCCATGGATTGTAGCCTGCCAGGCTTCTCTGTCCATGGGCTTCCCTAGGCAAGAATACTCGAGTGGGCAGCCATTCCCTTCTCCAAGGGATCGTCCAGGGAATCAACCCGGGTCTTGTGCATTACAGGTGGATTTTTACTTTACTATCTCAGCCACCAGCGAAGCCCAAAAATCATAAAAGAGAGGCAGTTTCAGGAAGGTTTGAAGCTAGGGACTATTCCCATGTCTTGTAAGTCTATTGAGAGATCTTGTTTCTGGATTCTTTTTGAATATTAATTAATCCATTTATTTGGCGCATCAGGTCTTAGCTATGGCATATGAGATTTTCATTGGCAGGCATGAACTCTCTACCTGTGGCTCTCAGGAGTTGCGGCACTCAGGCTCAGTTGCTGCACCGCCTGTGAGGTCTTAGTTCCCCCGCTAGGGATTGAACCCTCGTCTCCTGCACTGCAAGGCGTATTCTTAACCACTGGACTACCAGGGAGGTTCCACTTCCTGGGACTGTAATCCAGTATTTTCAGACCAAAGAGCGTCATGACTTGAAGACGTTATGGTAGTGGAGGCAGAGGGAGGGTAATGAGAGGGTGGGGAGTGAAAGTCCCCTGCAGAGGTCGGTCCTCTACTGAGGTCCATGTGAGCAGTAGCACTTTCAGCGGGTAGGCTCTCTTTTCTCACGTTGCTGTGTAATCAGAAGCACCCGAGCACTGTCCCCAGTTTACAGGCCTCAGGATTGGAGGTCCTCTGTGCTCGTATGGAGGTGATGTCTCCGTGAAGACAAGGTTGTCTCCATGAACGAGGTCTGGCTCCCACTGCTGCACTTCCTCAGCCTAGAGCAGTGTCTATCAGATGGTGGCTGGCCAAAAATACTTGGGGTTGATGCTGTTGCTTACAGGTGAGTTTTGAACAGAAAATATTAATTTTGATCTCTCCATAGAGCTGACCCCACAGAGTTAACACGAACAAGAGTAACAACAGAACCAATGGAAAAAACTTAGTGTGCCGAGACTCGACTCCGTCCTCTGCTCGCCAAGCCACAGAGTCTGCTTCCCCGTCCTTTGTGGAGCTCTGGACAGCGATCATTTAGGTGTGTGACTCCTGCCCAGTTCGGGGATCCACACCGTCTTCCAGGAATTCACACAATAAACAGGTTTTGGAGAAACGCCAGCTTGTTACTCAGACTTCCTTTTTGGAATTCAGGTCAGTTGCTATCCCCAGATCTTTCTGTCATCAGTTACTGAATATCAGCTTTGGTTTTCTCCATGGGACACAGAACAAACAATCGGGTAATTGGGTCACCTTCTGACTTATATCACTTCTTGTGTCATTATCTGAGGTGATCTGCTTGACTTTCGCAGTAGACAAGACTGGTGCCCTCATGAAGCCTGAGACAACTTCTCAGAGATCTGATCCCAGGGAAGAGGTTAAGTCTTTAATGAGGAAAACAAAGAAACAGGATTCAATGGCAGGCAGTAGAACAATTTTTACATGAGAAATGAATTCCAATGTAAAAAAATCTATTGATGCCACTGTGTTCAGAGGGAAAAATAAAAATAATCCTCTGGTCAAAGTGGCTGAGAGAAGCCTCTCACAGATCTCAGGTGGAAACAAAGAAAAGATGTGGAAGGAATGAAAGTGAAGTTGTTCAGTCGTGTTCTTTGCGACCCCGTGGACTGTAGCCTACCAGGCTCCTCTGTCCATGGGATTTTCCAGGCAATAGTATTGGAGTGGATTGCCATTTTCTTCTCCAGGGGATCTTCCCGACCCAGGGATCAAACCCGGGTCTCTCGCATTGTAGACAGACACTTAACCATCTGAGCCACCAGGGAAGTCCTAGAAGGAACAAAGGGGAATATCTAGATATTTAAAAGATGACCTAGTTTGCCAACTTTTTTTTTTTTTTTCAGATTTATTTATTTGTTTATTTCTGGCTGCTTCGTTCTGGGCCTTCGTTGCTGCCCGCAGACTTTCTCCAGTTGCCATAAGCAGCAGTCACTCTTCATTAAGGCGCAGGGCCCTCATCTTGCTGCGGAGTGGGCTCTAGGCACGTGGCCTCAGCGGTTGCTGCACGCGGGCTCAGTATTCGTGGCGCAGCTTTTTGATGTGTTTTCTGGCCTCCTTGTCTCTCACGTGGCTGCTCTCAGCCCACTTTCTCTCCCTGGAGGCGGTGTGTCCTGACACAGTCGTTCCCGCCAGCCTCCAGAGTCCAGTTTGGAGGCATTCTCCCGGGCTTCCAGAGGGAAGGCCTCTGGGAAAGAATAGTGTGAGAGCAACCTGGGAGTGGTGACGAGAAGTCAGCCCCTGGGGGCCAGCCGGGAGAGGCTCCTGACCTGAAGAGCCGGTGCAAAGTTCGGAGCTGCGGAGGCGCTTGGCGAGTCCCAGAGAGCGGAAGAAATCAAGGAGAGGAGCCTGGAGAGAAGCAGGAAGGCCGCTGGTGAGCTGGCTGTGCCTCTGGACGTGAGCAGGACGTCCATGTCCCTGTAAGTCAGATCAGCTTATGGAGTTTCTGAGGGAAAATAATCTCCAGCATTTTATGGAATGTGACTGGCTGGTGAGGTCTAAAGAAAGAAGAAATTTAAAAAATAAAGTATAGGAATTTCTTAGTTCTATTTTGTTGTCTATGGGAATTAAAAACTGTTGAATCAAGAATGGTAACAATCCTCTTTAAATCTGGTGACTCAAAATTCTGGAGAGTTCCTATGTCTGGATGTCTTACTAAAGCTAATGGAATACAAACCTGGGTCTGGAATAAAGGAACTGAAACTGTTTTACCAGAGAAGGCAATGGCACCCTACTCCAGTACTCTTGCCTGGAAAATCTCAGGGATGGAGGAGCCTGGTAGGCTGCAGTCCATGGGGTTGCTAAGAGTTGGACACGACTGAGCGACTTCACTTTGACTTTTCACTTTCATGCATTGGAGAAGGAATGGCAACCCACTCCAGTGTTCTTGCCTGGAGAATCTCAGGGATGGCAGAGCCTGGTGGGCTGCCGTCTGTGGGGTCACGTAGAGTCGGACACGACTGAAGCGACTTAGCAGCAGCAGCAGCAGCAGCAGAACTGTTTTACACTTCTTCAGAGTGTCAGGATAATGCCTTAAGAAAAGCAAGAATGTGGCCATGCTGGTCTCCTCACTTGCTGTGTGACTTTTACAAATGGCTTAGCCTCTCTGAGCTTGTTTCCCCTTCTATAAAATCCTCACGTGGTTATTAGAGGATGAGATAATAAGATAATAGTGGACGCTCAGCTGGTCTTAGTTTCACCTCCTTCCTCCTCCCTCCCCAACCTTGTAGACTATGAGAAAGTGAACCTCAAAGAGGAGATAGATGCTATTCAGTAGAGGGAGAAAAAGGTGAAAATTAGGGCAAGTATATTGTCCAGGCGCAGAGCCGTGTCTGGAATATAGCACTTGCTCAAGACATATTTGTGGGATGAGTGCTCTTAAAGGGCCCGGGCCCTCTATGAAGCAGCTGGGAAGAGACACCTGAAGGACACCAGAGAGTTGATGTGGGTTCATTTCCAGTTGGTTTGGTTTGCAGCTTGTGGATCTTTTTTTCTGATTCATGATCTAGCCAGGAAGTGACGAGAACACTGAGGGAAGGAGGGAGGACACAGATTTGGGGGAAATCTAATCTCCAGAGGTCATCTGCAAGATCAGAGCATTCTTTGGTCCTTGGTTTGGAGGATTTGTTAATCTTCAAAAAATTGAATAACTTCTATTATCTATATCAACTCAGATCGTACAGAGGAAGTAAAACAAAGTCAATAAATCCCATATTCAGATAAATTAGTACCTTTGTATTTGGTTCATTTAAATTATGAGTTTAGATGTAATTGAGACTCCATTGGGAACTCAATTGTAAAACCTGCCTTTTCAGTCACTATGCTGAAATAACAGTCCAGACTTAGATTGTGCAGTAATTAACTTAGCCAGTATGCTACTGTTGGGCATTCAAACTGTTTCCAATTTTCCTACCGTACACTCTTAGCTTCTTTCACGTCACCTTATGACCATAGGGGGAAGGTATGGAACAGAGCAGATACAAGTGTTATCTAAGCCTCACTGAGCCCCAGACCCCTTCTGATGCCTCCCCCTGAGAGCTGCCTTCACTGGGCACTCAGCTGTTTGCCTTTCCTTCTCTGAGACAGAGCTCAGGACCATGTCCTGACTGGCACTGGGATCCTCAGACTACTAGCAGGACAAAGGGCCAGAGGGTGGATAAAAGGGTCTGGGGTAAGACTAACTCGTTCAGGGTCTTCACAGTGGAGTTGGGTGCTGAGACTGAGGTCTCCTTCCTCCCAGACTGGACTCTGCAACTGACCCATCTCTTCTCAGGCTGGACAGTCCGGACACTTAGCTTTCACCTGAATGCACTCAACCTTTGTTCTAAGGACATGGAGTCTCACGAGAGCTAAAAAAATAAAATATATAGAGAAAGGCTATTATCATTATCAGGTCAACAGTTGGGCTGGTGGAGGGTGTGTGTGTTAATCGCTCAGTCGTGTCTGACTCTTTGCAGCCCTATAGACTGTAGCCCACCAGGCCTCTCCACCCATGGAATTTTCCAGGCAAGAGTACTGGAGTGGGTTGCCATTTCCTTCTCCAGAATGAAGTATAGAAAGAAAGAAAGTTAAGTCGCTCAGTCGTGTCTGACTCTTTGTGACCCCTTGGACTGTAGCCTACCGGACTCCTCCACCCATGGAATTTTCCAGGAAAGAGTACTGGAGTGGGTTGCCATTTCCTTCTCCGGGCTGGTGGAGTAGTGATCTTTATTTCTATCCACTTCTGCCCTGCTCTCCTCTCTAGAGGAAGAAGCTGAACTATAACTCCCTTGCCCCCTCTCCCATCCCCAAAGAGGACACTCCTTGGGTACAGTGTTGACCACACTGTGTACACACAAGTGCGTTCTTGTATCTGCTGCTTGAGACAGTGACTGCTGAATTCTTCTTTCCTTTTCAGTGCTTACCCCATTTCTAGGCTCAGAGCAGATACTCAAAAAAGATCTGTTCTTATGGCCAAAAAGCACACGAAAAGAAGCTCATCATCACTAATTATTAGAAAAATGTAAACTGAAACTACAATGAGGTATCACCTCACAGAGGTCAGAATGGTCATCATTAAAAAGCCTACAAATAATAAATCCTGGAGGGAGACTGGAGAAAAGGGAACCCTCCTACACTTGGTGGGAATGTAAACTGATGCAGCCACTGTGGAGAACAGTATGACGGTTCTTCAGAAAACTAAACATAAAGTTGCCATATGATCCAGCAATCCCACTCTTGGGCATATACCCAGACAAAACTATGACTTGAAAAGATGCATGCATATGAACATTAATAAAAGCACTATTTACAATAGCCAGGACATGGAAAAAGCCTCGATGTCCATCGACAGATGAATGGATAAAGAAGGTGTGGTATATATACACAGTGGAATATTACTCAGACATAAAAAATAAAATAAAACGCTGCCATTTGCAGCAACGTGAATGGACCTAGAGATGATCTTCATAGGCTAAGTAAATCAGAAATGCAAAGACAGATACCACATAACATCACCTATATGTAGAATCTAAAATGTGACGCAAATGAACCTGTCTATGAAACAGAACAGGACTCACAAACATAGAGACAGCCTTGTGGTTGCCAAAGGGGAGGGGGCTAGGGGAAAGAGAGACTGGGAGCTCGGGACTGGTAGATGCAAACTCTTGTGTGTCGGGTGGGTAAACAGCAAGGTCCTGCTCGAACCTGCATCCCCTGCCACTCCTGCATTGCAGTGGATTCTTCACTGCTGAGCCACCAGGGAAGCCCGAACATCAACCCTACTTCAGTAAAAATGTAGTAAAAGTTTTGTTGCTATGTATTGGTTAAAAGGAAAAAGGATTAAAGCTGATTTTTTTTTTTGAAAAATGAACACTGCATAAATACAGTGAAGGCTGTGACCTTCAGAGTTGCTACAGGCCCACTCACATTGCTCACACACGGTTTTGCAACCTCTCTTTCTGAATCGTCCTCAGAGCCAGATCATCAAATCTGTGCTGACTCTCTCGGCAGCACGTCTTTTCCAGCTGCCGCAGTGTGCCTCCGTGAGGCCCCTCACTCTTCACCTTGGCTCTGCACAAGGGCTGGAGTTTCTCGGAGCTAAAGTTGAAGAATCTGCAGTCATACAAGTCGTTCTGCTTCAGAACTTTCTGGGAATTCCCCAGATGCTCAGAGCAGGGACAGAGGATGAATGGGAACTTTCCCAGCAATGTTCTGGGAAGGAGGCCAGGTCCATGGGTCTGGAATAGGTTGGAACGATTGTTGGTCGCCTTGGCCCCGCAACACGTACAATTTCCCTGTAACTTAAAACCAATTTGACCACCCCACACCCAACAATTCCTACTGATTTCCACGGAGCCTGTTTTCTCTCTGAAGGACAACAGAGTTAAAAGGGCGATTGCTCTTTGTTGGGCTAAATCAGACAGCACCATTAGGCTTTGCCCAGGGGTGCACTGGGAAAAGGTAGACACACAGACTTCTGGCTCTTAATAAAAACCCAAGGGAGGCATCTGGGAAATTCCCTAGGAAAGAATGATTCTAACAGGAAGTAGCTTCTTAGTATTTTGTTATGACAGAGGACACTCCCTGATTTAAATCTCCTTTGTTTGTGAGGGAAAC
The DNA here is from genome assembly GCA_006410615.1 of Neotragus moschatus. NCBI lineage: Eukaryota > Metazoa > Chordata > Mammalia > Artiodactyla > Bovidae > Neotragus > Neotragus moschatus. The sequence goes on along the minus strand of SJYA01002593.1, from coordinate 416,613 downwards.
AAAGTCTTTAGCAAAATCATGGGAAAGGAAAAAAAGTCAGCATTGGCTACTCTAAATGGTATGTTTGGGTGATAAGAATCAAGAAGTCCGTTCTTCCTTCCACAGAGGAGGCTCCAGTGAATGAAAACCACCAATGGTCTGTGCCCGATGGAGCCCGATTCGCCCCCTTGTTTTCAAGAGAATGTCGTGGTGCACAGACAAACCATGAACAGAGATAAACAGAGCGAGACCCCATGGAGGGGAGTGTATTGGCACTGCTGGGCCGTGTTCCAAAGAGTCTTTCATGCCTGGGGTTGTGGATTTTAAAATCCACACGGGCCCGGTCCTCCACCGGGATGGAAGAGAAGCAAAGCGGTGCTTCAGCTTTCCTCCAGAATATCCAGCATGAACATGAAGAACTGCTGAGAACAAATGATCAAAACCAATAATGTAGTGGTTTATGCTAACCAATTCCACTATTGTCCAGCATAAGAAAATTAATTGAACTCTTTCTGGAACTTCACAAAGTGGTAAAATCACTAAGAGGCTTCACTTTTGCTGACAATGTTCATCATGCCCTCCCTCCCACCTACCCTTCCTCTCCAAGATTATCATCTTTTATTCAAAGAGATAAGAAACTTCAAGATGTTTCGGGGCTGCATGAACCTCCTGGCCTAAGCGCAACTTTGTAAATCAATCTCGCGCCCAGTTCTTCCTGACTTAGTTTTCGCCTCCTTCTTATAGCACTGGAGCCTACAAAGATAAAAATAATTCTCATATTTGTCTAAGGGGGTTACCACGAAAAGGGGTCATCCCATCATTTGTCTCTAAGGACAGACCTTGCTTAGGAGTGAGGTTACCAAAGAATTAAAAACGCGTGTGTATGTGTGTGTGCACATGTGTTCCTGTGCATTTGTGCATGAGTGTCTTGAGACCACAGGTGTGCTTTCCTTGCTACTTTCTAGGGCGTCCTTTGGGGGAGCTCAGCAGGGGCCTGCTACTCACACCCACAAACTATCCATGTCCCCTTCCTAAGGAGCTGCTCTGGGCAGCTCCATCACTTGCCATCTGCCAGGAGGCGTAAGGAGAAAGGGAAAAGCGGTAGCAATCAGAGACCAAGGATGTCTATTTCCACTTCCGTCACTCAGGCACAGTCTCGGAAAGACTCCTGCCACTGTCCTAGGGGCCTCCGAAAGGCTCTGGGTGGTGCATGCTGGATGAGTGCAGTGAGGGCACACCAATCGCCCCACGTGGCCAGGAGGCACAGCAGACCACAGAGCACATGAACTGAGGAACAGAAAGCCACCATCAAAGGCCAGACAGCTAGAGGAAACGTAGTGTAAATGTTTTGCTCATGCTCTCAAAAGACCAGAAGGTTGGTCTCCCTTTGTTGTGCTCAAGACAGGCGCTGTGTTCCAGAAAGAAGTTATTTATCATCTTAAACTTAGACTCCAGGCCCTGTTCCACTTGACCTCATTGTAAGATCAAGAGCTGTGTAAGCTGAAGATGAAGAGAAAAAGTTACAATTTTACATAACCTCCTGCTCATTCTGCCTCTGTAACTCAGCTTGCCCCTTGCAAAGTCTAGACCATGTAGGTCACATAGTCTTAGAAAGTGGGGAATTGCAATACTTGGAACTGAAGTTTATCTCACTCACCCTTTTCCTGCTCTTTGCAACTGCCCAGACCCTGCAAACCTGCTTAATCATGCCTGTCCATGTAAAGATCAGGCAACCTCCTCCCCATCTTGACTGCTGTTCCCGCACATGCGAAACCCCTTCGTTTAAACCAGCCTATTAGCAGCTAGTGTTGCCCACTACAGTCTGTCTATAAAAACTCTGTCACCCCTTTGTTCCAGGCTTAGAGCTTGGAGTGTTAACTCCTCTGGGCTGGCCGGCGTAATAAACCTGAGTTTTCCAGCTCTCCAAGTGTGGTGCTTCGTTTCTCAAGTACTGGTTTCTGCGACAAAGAGAGAGACGTATTGATGGGAATCTGATCCTAACATCTGAGCAGAGCCATGGGAGTTGGGAACCAGGTCAGTTCGACAGACATTCGCTGAATGTCTATGAACACATCCTGTGTCAGGTGCTAGGTCTTCACAGAATCAGATAAGACCAGGGCTCTGCCCGAAGGGATTTCACTGCGCCATCCGTGAGATGGGCATAAGCCTGAGATTAGTGCTGACACAGAGCCATGCCCGCGTGTCAGGGGAGGAATCCAGGTGTTTGAGGAAGGCTTCCTGGAGAGTGTCATGCCTGAGTACATACCTGAAAGATGAGTGTGACCTGGCCTGATGGTGATGAGTGAGGGGAGCATTCCAGGAAGAGGCAGGACTGTAAATAAAGTGATGAAAACGAGAACTGCAGGCAGGCTGCCGGAGCACAGCGCCTGAGGCAGAGAAATGCTGGCCCGGGACGGTGACAGACAGGTCAGAGCAGGACGCAAGGCCACATTTGAATTTAGAGTGCTGTGGAGACTGGACTGAAGCAGGTATTAATAGTTTCAGCAGAGGCAAAAGGGAAAGAAACCTAGACAGGACACTAAGGGGACGTTCTAGGTGACGCAGGTGGCCAGTCCCCTCAAGTTCACCTGGATATCAATCATTGTCCATGGGGCTCTAAGCTGCAGGAGCTGACTCATACATTTGGCTGTTTCTAAAGCAAAGGGTCAGGTGAGTGGGTGTGCCCGCTGTCATGGGAAAGAAACTCCCAAGTGGCATAACGCACTGCACTTAGTAACCTATAATTGTGCAGAATCCAGTCAGCTCCATTACTCATCCAAAAAGGCTGGTTCAACTAGTGTGTAGGCGAGGATGGCCTTGCTCATAAGGCCTGTTGCTAAATAGGCATCGTCCATCTTCAGGATAAACTAGGAGAAGAGTCCACTTTAGATCCAGGAGAAAGGCTGACGGAGGCAGAGAAGTAATTGGGTTCCACAAACATAATGATATTTCCACAAAGTGAGGACTTGAAAAAAACTCTTTGATTTGGTGATTTTCTACTACCTGAACCTTCCTTTGGGAAAAATTAAACTATGAAGTTTCCTCCTTCCTTTCTCCATCTACTCACCTTCCTCTCCATTTTAGATGTCTGAGTATTGGCCCTGATGCTCAGAGTGGTAGTGATGAGGCTTGTCATTGAGCCAATGTGATGCTATTGCTCTGAACTCTTCTTTATCATTGGTTTTCTCTCCTTTACACTCATGAAACTACTCTGAAACCCTGTAATGGAAAACTTGCCTGTGTCTTTCTCCTTTATTTTCATGCTACTATCACACTTAGAACATGTCATCTAGTGTACATTGGTTTTTTTCACACTTTCAGCAACACCAGCTGGGTGTCCTACATTTCAATTTAGTTTTGCTGCCTATAAACGCTGGAGAAGACTCTTGAGAGTCCCTTGGACTGAAAAGAGATCAAACCAGTCAATCTTAAAGGAAATCAACCCTGAATATTCACTGGAAGGACTGAAGCTCTAATACTTTGGCCACCTGATGTGAAGAGCTGATTCATTGGAAAAGACCCTGATGCTGGGAAAGATTGAAGGCAGGAGGAGAAGAGGGGGACAGAGGATGAGATGGTTGGATGGTCTCACTGACTCAATGGATATGAGTTTGAGCAAACTTCAGGAGATACTGAAGGATGGGGAAGCCTGGCGTACTCCAGTTCATAGGGTCCCAAAGAGTCAGACACGACTTAGCAACTGAACAGCAACAACCTATAAATAGTATCAGATCTCTCAGGTTGAGGACCCAGCCCCACAATACTGCCTCCACTTCAAATGCCAATTTCCAATCCCAAATTGTCACCTGTACTCAAGACCAACTGGCTACAGATTAGTGCTCCCAAGACCCTCTTCTTGAGTTCAATAATTTGCTAGAATGGCTCACAGAACTCAGAGGAACACATTTACTGGTTTATTATAAAGGATGTAACAAAAAAAAAAACAAAAAACCAAATGAACTTCCAGGTTGAAACTGAGCAGAACCCTCCTGTGAGGCCTTCGCAGGGATAGACTGACCCCCACCCCACGTCCCTCACCTGCCTCTTGTTCATAGGAAATCTTTAGCTTCTGAGGTCTTCCTTTAGTTCCAAAGAACACACTTCATTGGAAAATGGATAGAAAACAGAAACAATGAAAAAAGGGGCAAACATGACAAAATAATAATAGTTAAACCTTAAAACAAAGTCAAGGACTTCTAGTTCCTCCTCAAAGGCTGTAGATAATGTCTTGAACCACACCCTCGAGTTTTTTTGGCAGATACTAAACTCCCACCAAACAGAAAGTTTACAGCATGCTGACCACAAGCACATAGATCCCAGACTCATTTGAGCCAGAAAATTGATAACTGAGATTCCTGATACACCATCCTATTACATCATCACCAATCAATCAGAAAGATCACCATGAACTGATCACATACTGCATTACCCTCTCCTCACCTTGGCTTTAAAAACCCTACCCTCAAAGCCTTGGGGAATTTGAGATGTTAGAGCATTTGTTGCCCATACTCTTTGCTTGGTGCCTTGCAATAAATGCTGTAATCTTTCTTTTACCACAACCTGATGGTAGATGGTACCAGCAGTAGATGGGCTTTGCTGCTGATCATGTGAGCATACTCAAGTTTGATTTAGTTTAATCAAACAAGAAGGGATACACAGGGCAAGATCTGGAAGGGTCCCAAGCACAGAAGCTCTGTCCCAGGAAGTTGGAATCCACCACTCTCCTGGCATGTCTGTTAGGGGAAGCACACTGATTGAAACCGGCCACCCTGGCCAGGCACCATAGTAACCATCTGCACGAGTTGTTTTTATGACAGGAGATCCTGATAAGGAATATGGAACTAATAAGCAACCACCAACCGGAAGAGTCCGGGAAAGGTCGAAAGGAGACACCACGTGTTCGTCCACTTCCCAGAATCCCTCTCGCTAGCATCCATCTTGGCTGAGTGATGCGTGCACCACCAGGAAAGACTGAATTAAAATGACTGGCCAAAGACCACCACCCGGAAACTAATCCCACCACCATAAAACCCGAGACCGCGAGCCACGCAGCAGAGCAGTTCTCCTGGGTTCCCTTACCCTACTGCTCTCCACCCGGGTGCCCTTTCCCAATAAAATCTCTTGCTTTGCAGGACATGTGTCTCCTTGGACAATTCATTTCCAAGTGTTAGACAAGAGCCCAGTTTCTGGCCCTGGAAGGGGTCTGCCTTCCTGCAACATTTCCGTCGACCTTGAAATTTTCCAAAGTCTGTACTTTTGGTATCTTTACAGATACTCAAGTTCCAGCCCTTTCCCTTCCCAGAAGAGAGCAGGAAGGGCTGAAAGTTTCAAGCTTTTAATTACGGCTCAATCTTTATGGTGATCATCTTGCGGCTATCCAGGAATCCACCAAGAAAAAGCGTCCTTAGAAACAATGACATCACCCAAGGGATTTAGGCACTCCATACCAGGAACTGAGGGGGCAGAGGCAAATATAGATATTTTCTCTTATTTCAAAAACCCCTTATAATTTTTGGCTTAGGAATATTGACTTCATTTTCCAGCTTCCATCCTTATCACTTAGTCAAAGGGAGATCAGTTTTCTTCCCCAAAGTTGATTTCTGTAGAAAATGAGCATGTAACAAGGGATTAGTATTTATGGTTATATCAACCAGGTCAGTGAGATACAGGAAAACTTCCAGCATTTGGTCAGGTAAAGAAGTGGGGACATCAACACAAGGAGGAGTATAAGGCACTTTATCTAAAACCCCTTTTTTATTTACAAAAACAACAACAAAAACAACCATCAGAGAAGTTGTCTACCTGAACCAAAACATTGCCTGAGTCATCAGCTAGGTGTCATATGCACAGGGCCTGCACCTCCCTGCTTAGTGAGAATGTTCCTGTTTGTCATAATCCCTCAGTGACCTTTAATGGAAGACAACTAGTCCAGCAGAGGAGTGGGGAGGGACCAACGAAGTCACCAAGCAGGCTGCCATTAGAAACCCTCTAGGAGTCTCCTTTCACTGCAGGCAAGTTGCCATTTCCTGCTTGCAAGCCACACCCTTACTCTGAGCTTTGCCATTCATCATTTGGATGTTGGAATCGGAGACTCGTAGGAAGTTTTTCTGGTTATGGAATCTTGAATTAAGGGCCTTGTGTAATTTTCAAAACCAGTATTTAATTTGAAAACTCAATGAAATTTTCTCTTTTTTTGACCATCTACTGTCTTCTAGCTGCTCTGTGGAGTATAAAAGAAGGACAGCATAACACAATTATAATCACAATAACTATAGCTGGGATTTTGGGGGCTTGTGCAGTGCATCATCTAGGGGGTTATATTTATTAACTCATTTAACACTTACTGGGCTTCCCAGATGGTTCAGTGGTAAAGAATCCACCTGCCAATGCAGGAGACATGGGTTCAGTCCCTCAGTTGGGAAGATTCCTTGGATGAGGAAAAACCAACCCACTCCACAATTGCTGCCTGGAAAATTTCATGGACACAGGAGCCTGAGAAGCTATATAGTCCATGGGGTTTCAAAGAGTCAGACACGACCAAGCATGCATGCACACACGCCTTCACACTTATTATATGCCCTGCCACGATGATACTATTATGTTGCCCATTTTAGGAACAAGGGAACTGATTGATAGAAAAGTTAAGGCCATTGCTAAGACTGCACATTTAGACACTGGTGGAGCAGGGACTTAAAATGTTATGGCTAAGAGCATAGAGGACATCTTCGGGCAGATTTTGCTCTGTCTGCTGCCTCTTCGTTTACAGATGTCACCTTGGGAAAAGTGATTGATGGCTTAAAGCCTCTGTTTTCTCACCAGGATAACTAGATAATTGTATTTACTTCATTGGCCAGTTGTCAGGATGGGAAGGGTCTATGCATGTATGGAATAGGGACAGGAACCCCAAGATTGATCCCTCAATGTATGAGCTGTTACTATTATTGTTTTCAACCAGCCTCCCCAGGGTGCCCAGTTCCATCATTAAGCAGCTAAATCCCTGCCGGGCCACCACCAGCCCCTGCTCTCTGTGGGGTCTGCCCTTGTGACTTCCCATCTAGGCTTGTATGTGAAACCACTGTTCTTTTCCTCTGTGCAAGGGCAAGGTGGGCCAGTCAGCAGTCACAGCAGCCCTCTTACTCGCCCTTGATTAGGTTCATTTCAGTCACTCAGTCATGCCTGACTCTTTGTGACCCCATGGACTACAGCACGCCAGGCCTCCCTGTCCATCACCAACTCCCCTCATGTCCTTTGAGTCAGTGATGCCATCCAACCATCTCATTCTCTGTTGTCTCCTTCTTCTCCTACCTTCAATTTTACTATCCCTTGGACTATAGCCCACCAGGCTCCTCTGTCCATAGGATTCTCCAGGCAAGAATCCTGGAGTGGGCTGCCATTTCCTTCTCCAGAGGAACTTCCCAACCCAGGGATCGAACCTGGGTCTCCTACATTGCAGGCAGATTCTTTACCAACTGAGCTTCAGGCAGATTCTTTACCAATTGAGCTACAAGGGAAGCCCTAGTGTGAGCCTACCTAGAGGACAAACCAGTCCTTTGGAGGAGTTCCTTTAAAAAAAAAAAAAAGCTGAAAGAATATTTTTCTATTCCAGAGGCTATATTTTAAGTTGTTTCAAAACTCAAACTACAAATTTGATAAACTTTCTTCTATCTCAGCTGCTCTGAAATGAGTTCCACCCACCCCACCCCCCATAAATGTGACTTCCTGCTCACCAGATAGCCTGTATTTTGAGTAAATGTATACTCCCAAATTTCTTGATAATCCATCCAGCCACTTTCATATGATGTGTGTATTTCATTGATATGTTTATTGTCTGTATAAATATATATAAGGCTAGTAAACACATATTACAGGTCTTTCTGATGAAAGTCACTGATGTTTTAAAATCAAGAGGCATGTACAGGACATATTAAGTGATAGTTTTCAACCAGGTCATCCTGCTGAGACCCCAAGACTTGGCCTAAGGCCTTCAGTTCAGTTCAGTTCAGTTCAGTTCAGTTCATTCGCTCAGTCGTGTCCCACTCTTTGCGACCCCATGAACTGCAGCACGCCAGGCCTCCCTGTCCATCACCGTCTCCCGGAGTTCACTCAGACTCACATCCATCAAGTCAGTGATGCCATCCAGCCATCTCATCCTCTGTCATCCCCTTCTCCTCCTGCCCCCAATCCCTCCCAGCATCAGAGTCTTTTCCAATGAGTCAACTCTTCGCATGAAGTGGCCAAAGGATTGGAGTTTCAGCTTCAGCATCAGTCCTTCCAAAGAAATCCCAGGGCTGATCTCCTTCAGAATGGACTGGTTGGATCTCCTTGCAGTCCAAGGGACTCTCAAGAGTCTTCTCCAACACCACAGTTCAAAAGCATCAATTCTTTGGCACTCAGCCTTCTTCACAGTCCAACTCTCACATTCATACATGACTACTGGAAAAAACATAGCCTTGACTAGACAGACCTTAGTTGGCAAAATAATGTCTCTGTTTTTGAATATGCTATCTAGGTTGATCATAACTTTTCTTCCAAGGAGTAAGCGTCTTTTAATTTCATGGCTGCAGTCACCATCTGCAGTGATTTTGGAGCCCAGAAAAATAAAGTCTGACACTGTTTCCACTATTTCCCTGTCTATTTCGCATGAAGTGATGGGACTGGATGCCATGATCTTCGTTTTCCGAATGTTGAGCCTTAAGCCAACATTTTCACTCTCCTCTTTCGCTTTCATCAAGAGGCTCTTTAGTTCCTCTTCACTTTCTGCCATAAGGGCCTTAGGGAATCTGATCCCCAGATTCCTCATCTGTCAAGTGGAAGTGACTGTAATAGTGCAGATTTCCTGAAGGCACACTGTTCTATGTGTTCTGCACATACTAAATTTTTAACCCTTTCAACAACTCTTTGGTAGAGCCCCATCATACCATTCTACAGTGTTCCCACTCTACAGACAGGGATACTAAAAGCTAGATTATAAAGCTTTGTTAGTGGGGAGGCTGAACCTTGCACCCACGCGGTCTGGCTCCAGTGCCTAAGCTCTTGGTCACTGCATACTTCTGCCTCCCATTTCATACTGAGCTAATTGAAGAGCTCATATACTACTTTGTAAAGAGTCAGCCCTCCTTAACCAAGGACTCCACTCTGAGGATTCAACCAATCACAGATGGAAAATATTCAATAAAAACAAGTCCAGAAAGTTCCGCAAAGCACAACTTAAAATTCACCACACCCAGAAACTACTTACATTGCATTTATTAAGTTGTAATAAGCAGTAATAGTAATCTAGAAATGATTCAAAGTACATGAAAGGGTGTGTATAGGTTATGTGCAAATACCATCCATTTACATAAGTGATGTCATGGGCTTCCCCAGTAGTTCAGCTGATAAAGAATCTGCCTGCAATGCAGGAGACCCCAGTTCAATCCCCGGGTTGGGAAGACCCCCTGGAGAAGGCAATGGCTACTCACTCTTCTTGCCTGGAGAATTCCATGGACAGAGGAGCCTGTCAGACTGCAATCCATGGGGTCATAAAGAGTCAGATACGACTGAGTGACTTTCATTTTAACATAAGGAACTTGAGAACCTCAAAGTTTGGTATCTGTACAGGGTCTTGGAACTAGTACCCTGTGGGATACCAAGGGACCCTATAAACCCCAAATATAACACATTTGAAAGTAATATATTGCATTCACAGTCTGAGACATGAAATCATGCTAATTAAGGGCCCTCAAGCCTAAAAAATCATAGAATATTACTTTAAACAATCAAATAATTGGTGTTTGAGGCCATTGTCTCTAGTCTGAGTATCTTGTAAATTTTCTTGGTAGGATTAGTTGAGAGGAGCAGAGAGCTTGNAACCCCAAATATAACACATTTGAAAGTAATATATTGCATTCACAGTCTGAGACATGAAATCATGCTAATTGAGGGCCCTCAAGCCTAAAAAATCATAGAATATTACTTTAAACAATCAAATAATTGGTGTTTGAGGCCATTGTCTCTAGTCTGAGTATCTTGTAAATTTTCTTGGTAGGATTAGTTGAGAGGAGCAGAGAGCTTGGTGACAAGCATTGTATAAACATCCCATAATGAAGTTTATAAAGACCCTACATTAGTTCTTACAAATACAGTTATTTAAAAATAATATCTTTTCCCCCATAGGTACATTTTCCTTCCAATTTTGTTTCACTGTAATGATCTGTATTCATTCTTTAAATGTAGCACTCCCTTTGTTGCTCAATCCCAGAGCACTTAAAGAAAAATCAAGAATGAGTGTATTTCCAAGCAATGACTTTGGGAGAAATTAATAGGCAAGAGATCAGTTCAGTTCAGTTCAGTCGCTCAGTCATGTCCGACTCTTTGCGACCCCATGAACCGCAGCATGCCAGGCCTCCCTGTCCATCACCAACTCCCGGAGTTCACTCAAACTCACGTCTGTCAAGTCGGTGATGGCATCCAGCCATCTTATCTTCTGTCGTCCCCTTCTCCTCCTGCCCCCAATCCCTCCCAGCATCAGAGTCTTTTCCAATGAGTCAGCTCTTCACATGAGGTGGCCAAAGTACTGGAGTTTCAGCTTTAGCATCATTCCTTCCAAAGCACACCCAGGGCTGATCTCCAGAGATCAAAGTGCCATAAATATAAAAATTAAAAGATACGTTGAACTCACAGAAAAATAGATGTTTGGCTTGTCTGCCTAAAAGAGAGTCAATCTATCTTTGATTCAAACACTGATTTTTCTTCAATATTAAAAAAAAGAAGTTAAAATACAGATAATTCAAAGAAGCAAAACATTTCTACCTCCTAGTTTACCTCTTTTCCTTTATGAAACACTTTATGAAAGTTTTAAAGAAAAGTTAAAATCCATCCATGTTTGTCCATAGACACAACTATGTCTCAGTCTCCTCATTTGTAAGTGGTGGTGATAATAACGATAGTACCTTCACTACAGGATTGGTACACATGAGTTAAGCCACGTAAAACACCTGGAATTTTGCTTGACATACACTAAATATTATTCCTCTTGCTAAGTCATTTCAGTCGTGTNCCTCTTTTCCTTTATGAAACACTTTATGAAAGTTTTAAAGAAAAGTTAAAATCCATCCATGTTTGTCCATAGACACAACTATGTCTCAGTCTCCTCATTTGTAAGTGGTGGTGATAATAACGATAGTACCTTCACTACAGGATTGGTACACATGAGTTAAGCCACGTAAAACACCTGGAATTTTGCTTGACATACACTAAATATTATTCCTCTTGCTAAGTCATTTCAGTCGTGTCCGACTCTGTGTGACCCCATAGACGGAAGCCCACCGGGCTCCCACATCTCTGGGATTCTCCAGGCAAGAGCACTGGAGTGGGTTGCCATTTCCTTCTCCAATGGATGAAAGTGAAAAGTGAAAGTGAAGTCCTTCAGTCGTGCCCGACTCTTAGCAACCCCATGGACTGCAGCCTATCATGCTCCTCCGTCCATGGGATTTTCCAGACAAGAGTACTGGAGTGGGGTGCCATTGCCTTCTCCTATTATTGCTCTTAGTATTATGTTATTGGGCTTCCCCGGTGGTGCTAGCGGTAAAGAGACAAGAGTTCAATCCTTGGGTTAGGAAGATCCCCTGGAGGAGGTCATGGCAATCCACTCCAATACACTTGCCTGGAGAATCCCATAGACAGAGGAGGATGGCGGGCTGCAGTCCAAATGTTGCACAGAGTCGGACATGACTGAAGGTACTTAGCACACACTATTGTTATTATTACTACAGGCATTGTTTTTTTCTTGCCAGACTGCAAGGCATATGAGATCTTATTTCCCCAATCAAGGATTAAACTCAAACCCCCGACATTGGAAATGTGGAGTGCTAACCACTGAGGAACCAGAGAAGGCCCCAACAGGCATCTTTTTATGCATATGCAAAGCTGGAAAGTAGCTAGCTGATCAGAAACATTGGATCATTTTATAGACTCTATTAAAATGACTGTATTTTATTATGTGTGTGTTTAGTCTCTAAGCTGTATACAACTCTTTTGTGATGCCATCAACTATAGGCCACCAAGCTCCTCCATCCATGGGGATTTCCCAGGCAAGAATACTGGAGTGGGTTGCCATTTGCTTCTCTAGAGAATCCTCCCAACCCAGGGATCAAACCCACNATCACCATTTTAATTTGGGGATTCATATTTTTGAGGCATACTCAAAAAGATCTTCCATATCCCAAGGTTACATTTAAAATTTCTTCTGCAGTTTCTTACAATACTTTTATAATTTCACTCTTTGGCTTTTAACATTTTAATATATCTTGGATTTGCTTTAAGGTAAAGTACAAAGTGTGAATCCAATGTTTTGCTCATCTTCAGGGGAGCACCTAGTCATCCCAATACATTTATTTTATGGTATAAGACATTCTCTAGCCAGCTCCTTCATCCTTCTCTCCATTCGATAGTTCTTAGGCAACCTCACCTCCTCTTTTCAATAAATGTAGTGCTTGCTAGTTAGCTTTATGTATGCAAGATCCAGGGTATCACTCCTTCAGTACGAATATGTCTTTTTCTCCAGTCTGTGCTGGGGCTTCCCTGGTGGCTCAGTGGTAAAGAACCTACCTGCTAAGTAGGAGATGTGGGTTGGATCCCTGGGTTGGGAAGATCCCCTGGAGGAGGAAATGGCAACCCACTTCAGTATTCTTGCCTGAGAAATCACATGGACAGAGGAGCCTGGTAGGCCACAGTCCACAGGGTCACAAAGAGTCAGACCTGACTGAAACGACTTGGCACACATCAGAGTCTCTGTTATGAGAGCAAGAAAAGGACACTTCAGGCACATCTTCCTTTTTTTCTAGGACTTTTGTCTTAGAGCTGCCTCATTCCTGCAGATTGCTCAGATAGCTTCTTACGTATTCTCCCAGTCTCCACTCTTGCTTCTTTCCAATTGTTTCTTTATCCTGCAGGGCAAGTATGTTGAAGTCCCCTGCTTGATTAGAATCCACTGAATCGTCTCCTTGTCTCCAGGTCAAGAACACTTGGCTCCCTGATTTGCTCATAGCTTCCACTCTGCTCATATCCTCTCCCAGTAACTTATGTTCCTCAAAACCCAAGATGCAATTCCATGCCTCAGTGGCTTTGCATGCACCATTTCCTCTTCCTAAAGCAGCCCTGCTCTCTTCCACCTCTCCCAAATGCTCTGCTCTCCTACAGCTCCTGTATTTCTTGCTCCCAGGCCATTTTCTCTGCTGTAACGTTGGCTTAGGCGTCTGCCTCCCTGAACTCTACTCTCAGCTTTCTGTGGGAGAAAAAAAAAAAGGCTGTTTCTGCTCCAAAGCCCATAACCAACAATCGTGGGCATGTGACAGACATAAAATGAGCCAAGGACAGTATAGAAGCACCTTGAAATGTTTATAGAACACCAAACAGGTATCGTTAAGGGGTTATTAATGCAGTGTGGGAAACTGCCCAGAGGAAACACCTGGAGAAGCTCGGAGTCGTGACTTTACTGCCATGCTTTGCCTTGTGTGCTTCCAGCCAGCGTAACATTACACGTGAAGACTAATCTCCTTGTTCATTTTACGACTGCCACTTTACCAAAATATCCCCAGGATGCTGTCTGAACACCAGAAAAGTGGTTTTTCAGCTTCTTTGAGGAAGCCAGAGACCCATTTTCATTTCACAGTAGGAATAAATACCCTACCTACTGCGCTTTGCTTCCAGCTGGAAATGGACCAGGTGGCTGTGTATTCTCTCATGTTTGAAAGGGAGGAAGTTGCTGGCTTTGTTGCTTATGCCTTTAGGTCAGCCAGGCCAGGAAGTCAAAGTACCAGGGCAAATGTATATTACACTCTGAGTCCATATCTAGAAAGCGGGAGCAGCAAGAGACAGATGCTGAACCATATGAGCGATCCACAGCACAGAGCTCTGAATAGTACCTCGCAATTTGGTTTTCTTCCAACAGAGCGGCACATTCAGTTAGGCTATTAACCCAGATGAAAGGTTGCAGATTTATTTCATTGGCAGATGGAAATTAAGTCGCAGAAACTCAATCAGCACAGACTAGAGAATAGTTAATTTCATTTATTTTTAATTACCCGAGTAATCCATGAAATATATTGTCACTATAAAAACTGAAACAATACAGATAAAGTTGAAGTCCCTCTTGACCACTCACCACTCTCCTCAACTGCCCTCTCCGGGATTACTACTGCTACCAATTTGAAGTGTCATCAGACATGTGCCTGTGTGTACACACGAGGTCACACACACATACACACACATGAGCACACTCATGCACACATAGAAGTGTTTTAAAAAAGGTATTTAATCTTAGCTTTCCTGTGGCCCCAAGATGCTCTAGTCCAATGTGAGATATAAGATCATTGTGGAGGACATCAGTGGTTATCATCCATGGACCATGTCTAGGGCATAGAAGGATTTTGAAAATATTAGGTAGTGAGTGATGGTTTTCAGTGAAAGTTGTTGGACCTCATATCTGTGGAGAGAGAGAATTGACAAGTCTTTGTTCACTCAAACCAAGGAAAGGGTTTCAATGGGGCCACTGAGAGTTTATGTGTCCCTGATATAATTGTAACATGGAGTCATTTGCTTTTGCAGTTACTTTCTTATAAAACCCTTTTCCCACTCTCAAGGTTAGAAGTATATTCTACTGTTCTTCTAAAGCTTTTGTGAAGTTTTAGTTGTTTAGGAGTTTGATTTGTCTAGAATTTCGTTTTCAGAGTATGAGAGAGTGGACTAACTTTAATTTTACTCTATTTTGATTAGTTTGATTTGGGTACCGAATTATTTCAACACCATTCATTACACGCGGGCTTGGAAGTCCACTTTCAGCTTACATTAAAGTTGCAATCATTCGCCGATTGCTTTCTGAATTGTATTCCGTAGCATTGGTCTACTTGTCCACTCTTTCTGAGCGTACTTCTTAAGAGTCCAGTAGTGCTTACCTTTCCTGAACCTGAGAGCCTGACCCCACGAATGGTACCTACAGGTCACTGTAGTGAGGCAGGACGGTTGTAGCAGGTATCTGACTCAGCCCCATCACTAGGGCAGGCCCTTTTGAGTGCCCTTTTCCTGAGCCTTCTGCTCAGAATTCTCAGCATCTCTGGAAAACATTTTGGCTCTGGTCCAGAGACACTTTGCCTAACAATTGACACTTCCTACTTCTGCTTCAGCATCCCAAGGGAATGCCTGATGGTGCTTCTGTGAAGTGACACACTGCACACACTCCTCAATCCCCTACCTTCAACCCTGGGTGCCACATGGCTGCCCCTTCCGAGAATGCCTCCTTACTCCCTGAATATCTTCTGGAGGGCTCAGTGACTCTGTGTTTTCTCACTTCTTTTTCCAGCCCTGTCTTCCTTGAATCAGGCATGAGGTGATGAGATGCCAGTGCTAGACTCTTGGAGGAAGGGACACAGACACACACTTCTGTGATTCTTGCCCACTGTCCGGCAGACAGCGCCCGGTGGTGCCTCACCCCTCACCACCCAGACGTGCCTAGAGCTCTCATATATCCACAGCTCCAGCTCTCACAGCTGAGACATCTGCGTTCTGCCTCCAGAGTTTACAGGATGAGACCATGGCTTACTCATCTCTCCAGTGGGGTGATGTTGTGTTCTTTACAAGGCTTTCATGAGAATTAATGAGAGCTTATTGTAAGGAGTCAATAGATGCCTCTTGTCTTTCCTTCCCCTCTTCCCCACCCAGATGAAGCCCCACCTCTTCTCTGAAACTGTATGCACTATGTCACTGTGCTAATCCACAGTGATCTCTCCATAGGGACTTCTATCAGTGTCTGACCTTTTGTTATTTTCTTTAGGGAAAGACTTCTTTTTTTCAGAAAATAATTTAAGTCATAGTATTGGNCCCCTCTTCCCCACCCAGATGAAGCCCCACCTCTTCTCTGAAACTGTATGCACTATGTCACTGTGCTAATCCACAGTGATCTCTCCATAGGGACTTCTATCAGTGTCTGACCTTTTGTTATTTTCTTTAGGGAAAGACTTCTTTTTTTCAGAAAATAATTTAAGTCATAGTATTGGGGACTCTGACTTAGCTATACTGATCATCTCAGAAATGTCTAGGGAAACTGAATTAGGAACACTCCAGAGGGTTGGCCCTACATGTATTTCACCGCTTCAATTAATTATAACCATCAAAGTGAATGGGATTTACAAACTGTTTCATAACATATCTATGGCAGTGTGATCGGAGGGGAACCTGGATGTGCCATTATAAAACTAACATGTCAGAAAATGCAAACAACGCCTTTGCTCTTATAAAGACAGACACAGAAACATGATTTGGTGACATTTTCACACTTGGTAAAATTAACTTTCAGTCAAAAGAGCAGTAGAGTTGTTAGCTTTATTTTCTGAAAAAAATTGTAATTTCAAGTTGGGTGTGTAATCTTGTTGACCATTAAGTGTGAGGCTACTTGAAATAAAGTCAAGGAGACAATAGGACATTGTATAGGAAAGGAAAGGAAAAGAGGAGTAATTGGATCAGAAACCAGGTAAATGGGTGTGTTAGGCTTCTCTGCATTGACTCCAGAGAACTCACAGGAGAGACAGATAGGAAAGCAGGTGATGGATAGATAGAGTACAAATGTAAAGAGAGTTAGTACATAGAATCAGCTTAAGCACTTGTGCAGAAATGACAAATCCCAAGACCTACGGAGTGATTCTGCAGGATGGAGACTCACCAGAGTGGATGGAGTGTTTCTGACGGCAAGCAAAGGTCAAGGTCCCAGCTTGAGTGCAGCCAGGCAGAATAAATTGTCTTACTCAGGACAGTCAGCCCTTCCTTTTGTTCTATTCAGACCTTGGATGATTGATCAAGGCCCACTGCCATCGGGGAGGAAATCTGCTTTACACAACCTACTGATTTTAAATACTAATTTCATGAAACACTCTCACAGAAATACCCATATTAATGTTTAACCAAATATCCAAGCACCTCTGGCTCAGTCAAGTTGATACAAAATTACCCATCATGCCTGGCCAACATATGTTCACAGTTCCTGCACTGGGACTTCTGTATCCACACCTGTGTGTGTGTGTGTCTATATGTGTGTGTATAGTGTGTAAGAAATGTATTCTTCTGACTTGTTTTTAAAGCTCTCCTCTTGGCTTCTTTAAATTCCACCATAGATTATTTTTTTAGTTGAGGTCAAATTCAGATAACATAAAATTAACCATTTTAAAGTATACAATTCAGTGGTATTTAGGATACTCCCAGTGTCCTATCACAATGACCTCTATCTAGTTTCAAAACATATTTGTCATCCCAAAGGGAAACTGTCTGCCCATTAAGCAGTCATACCCATGTTCACTTTGCCAGCACATATACTAAAATTGGAATGATACAGGGAAGATTAGCATGGCCCCTGCACAAAGGTGACATGCAAATTCCTGAAACATTCCGTATTTTTGTTGTCATACTAAGTAAGTCAGAAAGACAAATACCTTATGATATCACTGATACATGGAATCTATTAGTAAAATATGACACAAATGAGCCTATCTGTGGAACAGATATAGACTCACAGACATAGAGAACAGATTTGTGGTTGCCAAGGGGGTGGGGGATGGCGGAGGGATGAAGTGAGAGGTTGGGGTTAGCAGATGGAAACTATTACATACAGACTGGATAAGCAACAAGGCCCTGCTGTATAACACAGGGAACTCTGTTCAATATCCTGAGATAAACCATAATGGAGATGTATATAAAGAATATAAAAATTTATGTATGTGTAAAAAGTAGTAAATCTCTGATATTCATAGACTTAAAAAAATAAAGTAGGCATTCCCCATCTCCCCTTTACCCAGCTCCTGGTAGTCATTAATACACTTTCTGAGGTAGTAGATTTGTCTGTTCTGGATACTTCATGTAAATGGAATCATATAATATATTGCCCTTTATGTCTAACATTTTTCTCTTATCATGATGTTTTCAGGCTCATTCTTTGTAGCATGCATGTATCAGTACATCATTTCATTTTATGACTCAATATCCCATTCTATGTATACACCGCATTTTGTTTACCTCTTCATCCACTGATGGGCATTTGCCTGATGGGCCTTTTGACTATTGTGAATAATGCTTCTATAAATAATAGTAGCATTACTGTGCACAGTACCTTTTCAAGGGTGTACAAACATCAGTTTAAAATCCTACTTTCAGTTCTTCTTGGAATTTCCAAAGACTGAATTGCAGGGTTATATGGTAATTCTATATTTAACTTTGAAAAATTGTTTTCCCCATCATAAGAAATCAGGATGACATTTAACACACACACACACAGACACACACACACACACACACACTGAGAGGTTGCAATCTGCCATTCTAAATGCTTGTGATGACAAGTCCAATTGATATTGTAAGTACAGCAGAGGCCTCATTTAAAAGTAAAATGATAAAGCTACTCTATTCCACTGATCCTTTTCTTTTCTCTCCCCATCATTTGTGATACCAAACTCAAACTTTCATTGGTAGAGACCATGTACTGACTTTTCCTGTTGCCTTAAGTTCAGCCAACAATGGACTCTAATGCCCTTTGTTGCTTTATAACATTCTGGGATAGGAGACTTACATAGCCCTCAGGTCATTATGAATGGTCCCCTTCCAGTTCAGCAGAAACTCAGCAACTCACCTGGAGAAAGAAATAACTGAGTTTTCTGGAGTCAATCTTGTATAGGAGACTTACATAGCCCTCAGGGCCATTATGAATGGTCGCCTTCTAGCTCTGCAGAATCTCAGCAACTCACCCAGAGAAAGAAATGACAGAGGTTTCTGGGGTCAAGCGTTCTAGCTTGACATGTCTTCTCAGCTGCAGAGCTGAGTTCCCGTCCTAGTTATCCTCCAGGGCTGGGGTCAGGCAAAGGTGGCCATGAAGGAAGCAGAGAGGAATGCACTGGGGAGTCCCTGAGAACCCTTAAAGCCTTCACAATTAGCACTCTAATTTTGCTAAACCAGAAAAGACTTCCCTTCCAATAAACATGGTTTCAGTTAAGATATTTCAGAGATGTTCTTTCAGCAAAACTATTAGAGACAAAATAAAAATCACACAGTCTTGAGAAAAGAGAATTGGTCACATATAAAATTTTGGTCTTCATTCTTAAGAAGCTGGACCACAGATGAAGGCTTAAAATTTTGGCTTCAGACTCATTCTTAAGCCAGCATAGTTGAGCAATTGGATCTGCCCAGTAGCCGGACAACACTAGTATATACCTATTCTCTTGATTTTCTCCAACATGGCTATCTCTCTCTGGTCAATAGACATCTTTTAAAAAATAGACACTTCATGAAAAAGATTGATGAGTCCTCATTGTGTTGTGCTGTGCTTAGTCACTCAGTCATGTCTGACTGTGACCCCATGGACTCCATTGAGCCCTCCAAGTTCCTCTGTCCATGGGATTCCCTGAGTTGCCATGCCCTCCTCCAGGGGATCTTCCCAACCCCAGGATCAAACCCAGGTCTCCCACATTGCAGATAGATTCTTTACTGCAGGTGGATTCTTTACCATTTTAGCCACCAGGGGAACCCAAGAATACTGGAGTGTGTATTCTATTCCTTCTCCAGGGGATCTTCCCAACCCAAGAATCAAACCAAGGTCTCCTGCATTGCAGGCAGATTCTTTATCAGCTGAGCTACTAGGGCATACACCTCTTTAAGAAGGACTGAAGAAAGTTCAGTCATCTTAGAAGTCTTCCTACAATATAATAAAGAATCTTGACCTCACTACCCAAAGATAGTGTTGTATGTGTGTGCTCAGTCACTTCACTCTTGTCTGACTCTTTGCAACACCAGGCTCCTCTGTCCCTAGTATTCTCCAGGCAAGAATACTGAAGGGGGTTGCCATGCCCTCCTTCAAGGGATCTTCCCGACCCAGGGGTCAAACCTGCGTCTCCTGCATTGCAGGCAGATTCTTTACCGATGAGCCCCCGAGGTAGCTCATGTTCTTGAATATCAGAATGTAAATTTTGAAATATAAATATAAATAAAGGGGCGATACAATCCACTTTTTACCATAAATACAAGCTCTTACTTTTGTCAGAAAAGATAGTACGTACACACTGGGATTCTGGATTTCAAGATTTGCCTCCAGGGAAAAAGAATTAAAGTTCATTGGACGAGTTATTTAAATCAAGTTCCCTTCCTCTGACTAGCAGGCACTATGCAGACTCCCAGCTGAGAAGCTGGTCCTACAGCTGTGACAACACCCGCCCATGCATTTCACAGGACCCAGCCCTGTATTATAGGAAACGATGCAGGTGAACGGCAGAGCTTAGGAGCCAGGACTGCATTGTTCTCTTCTGTGGGGGAAAGCCTGAAGCAAAACCTAAGGATGTGTTCAAAGTAAAGTTTCTTTCTGAGTTATCCCTTGCTGGATACAGGGTATAGTGATTACGTGGTGATTACGTCATTCATCAGGAGGCTGTGAACCTTTTGACAATGTGAAGGCGACTGACAATGATACTAACATGATGCAGTACATGAAAGCGTGATGAGGGGGTGAGGTTGCTTGGGACATAAGGGTGAGCTCTGAGGACACAGCAATGGACTTTAGAGACCTCACACATCCCTCTAGGAGATGCAAGGATAGGAATCCCACCAGCTTGCCTGACCCACTGAGCAGGAAGTCCATCTCCACCGTGGGTCCCCCATTGTACAATCTAGACTTTATTGCTTTACCACATACACTATTTCATGAGAAGGTGATTGGTCTTATTTTTCTCAACTCTTGGAAAATTGGTGGGGAGAAGTGATGGACTGAGTGCCTCGTTGCCTGCAGTCTGGCCCCACCCCAACACAACCCAATAGCACAATGCGGCAGTCACCAGTGCAGAACTCTAGCATTCTGATGCGTCACTGTTCCCACAAGGAGCAATGCTGATTAGAGAAAAGAGCATTAATAACAGCACCCCCACCCACTGAGGACCAGGCTGAACGCTTCACATCCATTCTCCACCAGGAGGCAACTATAAAGATGAGTCCAAGGAAAACCAATGTCATTCATTTCAGCATATAATAGCACACCATTGAAAACCTTCTCATGAACCACGAGTGTACCACACTTACAGAGTGCTGTAATTTGAAGTCTCTCATTCATAGACTGGTTTTGTTGTTGTTCCAGAGGTGTTTAAGCAAACCTACAAGTTCATTTATACTAATGCCTTAAGGACAAAATTTAAAAGGATCATTTTCGCATAGTCAGCAGAGAGTCAGAAAGTGTTTCAGGGGGATTGGAAGAGTCTTCACTGGGCTAGGGATCTCAGAGAACATCTTTCATGTGGGCTAGATTTATCAGATACTGTTTAGTTTAATGTTAAAAACATACTGCTTTTCAGATGAAGAATCAGAGGCTCAAGGAAGATAATTGACTCAGCCCAGGTCTCAAAAATGACACAGGGCAGAATTGGACTGTTAAGCCCACAGTCTGGGGGCTGTCTTCCCCAAGTCTGGCTGAGTAGCCTTTCTCAGGAAGAAAGAACTGGTCTAGCTCTTACTGACCACAACCTGACCCAAAGCCATCCCTTCACAGCCAGCTATAAACAGCATCAAGTGGTTGAGAAAACTGCACTGGGGCATCTGACCTCTCAAAGGCAGTCCTTGGTTCTCCCTAGTAAAAACTTTCTCATTTCCCAAGTCTACTAATGTGAGTTGGATTGCAGAACCAGGTGAGGTTGAAACAAGAAACTCACGCTCCACTATCAACTGTGATCAGATGGTCCGGAAGACTTGAGAACTCAAGGGAGGAACCGTACGTACTGGGTAACAATTGACAAAAGCATCTGAGTTGGCCTTTGGCCTGCATTCCCTAATATTTCCAGGCAGAACTGAGTGACTCACAATGTAGGGAGGGAATCATATTCCTTGGAAAGCATTTCAGATTTTTATACAAGCATTTAACTAACTTACAATGTTTAAAATGTGCTCCAAAGCACAATGTTCACATTAATACTTCTGTGGGAGATGCCCCATATAGCGCAGGATATTAGAGTGGCACCTTCTTCTCAGGTCATGGGAAGACATTTCCTGTGAGCTTCAGCGACATACATGAAAGAAAGGGTGTTCATCAACTCGCCAGTGTTTCTTTACGGTTACTAGAGAGCTGCGTCTTTCTTTCAGTACCCTGAAGAAGGAAATGGCAGCCCACTCCAGTATTCCTGCCTGGAAAATTCCATGGACAGAGGAGCCTGGTAGGTGACAGTCCATAGAGTTGCAAAGAGTCGGACACGACTGAGTGACTTCACTTTCACTTTTTGGTCTTTGAGAAAAATATTGTGAAATATTTCTAACATATAAAACTATGGAGAAAATAATATAATAAATGCAAGGTATCTGCCTTCCAGGTTAAGAAACAGAACTGCACTAACACACCTTGAGTCAGTCTGTGTTCCCCATCTGATTCCTCCTGGGGATGCCCATCATACCTGGGCCTCCACAATCCTGCACAACTAAGCAAGTATCATTTTGCACAACTGCATGCTATGTAAATAGTATATTGATGACATTGTTCACAAGATTCATTTTATTTTTATTTGATTCATTTTAATTTAATTCAACTTTATAACCTCAGATATGCAGATAACACCACACTAATGGCAGAAAGCGAAGAAAAACTAAAGAGCCTCTTGATGAAAATTAAAGAGGAGAGTGAAAAAGTTGGCTTAAAACTCAACATTCAGAAAACTACTATCATGGCATCTGGTCCCATCACTTCATGGCAAATAGATGGGGAAACAATGGAAGCAGTGACAGACTTTATCTTTTTGGGCTCCAAAATCACTAGAGATGGTGACTGCAGCCATGAAATTAAAAAATGCTTTTTAAAAAGTAGCGACATTACTTTGCCAACAAAGGTCCGTCTAGTCAAGGCTATGGTTTTATAGTAGTTATGTATGGATGTGAAAGGTTGTTGTTGAATCACGCAGACATCAGGATTCTTGGCCCCTGGAGGAGAAGAATTCAATTCGGGGCCAGAGACGAGGCTTGATTGCTCAGAACTTTTGTGTAATAAAGTTTTATTAAAGTATAAAAGAGTAGAGAAAGCTTCTGACATAGGCATCAGAAGGGGGCAGAAAGAGTACCCCCTTGCTAGTGTTAGCAATGAAAGTATATACTCTCCAATGAATCCAAAGATGGAGAAGGAAATGGCAATCCACTCCAGTACAATTTGCCTGGAAAATCCCATGGACAGAGGAGCCTGGTAGGCTACAGTCCATGGGGTCGCAAAGAGTCGGACACGACTGAGCGACTTCAAATGTCTGAAAGTTGTAAAGACCTCACCAGACCTACTTCCATAATTTACATTTTAAGATAACAGAATTAGCCAGAAGGTTTAATCCAGAGACTGTCCTCAGGCAGGATACATTATTGTTATATAATCCTAAAGAATGTAGAGAAGGAAAAAAAAGTTTGTCCTTTCTTCCTCCTTGAGAATTCCAGACCCCTCTCTCCTTGGGGACCCCCAGACTTCTTATCAACCTGCCTAGGAAATGACTCTCTCAGATGTGAGATTTGGACTATAAAGAAAGCTGAGCCAAAGAATTGATGGTTTGAGAGTCCCTTGGACCACGAGAAGATCCAACCAGTTCATCCTAAAGGAAATCAGTCCTGAATACTCATTGGAAGGACCAATGCTGAAGCTGAAACTCCAATACTTCAGCCACCTGATGCGAAGAGGTGACTCACTGGAAAAGACCCTGATGCTGGGAAAGACTGAAGGTGGAAGCAGAAGGGGACTACAGAGGATGAGATGGTTGGATGGCATCAGTGATTCAGTGGACATGAGTTTGAGTAATCTCCAGGAGTTAGTGATGAACAGGGAGGCCTGGCATGCTGCAGTCCACAGGGTCGCAAAGAGTCAGACACAACTGAGCAACTGAACCGAACTGAACTTAATTTAAAAATTTTAAAATGAATTCAGCCTCAAAGGAAAAATAAAAAGAATCGTCCAGGTTGACGCTTATAGTTCCATGTCATTTATCATCGCTGTTGGATAGTACTTCACTACACAAACATACTTTAGGTAATGCAACATCCTCTTGTTAATACTGAAGAAGTTTCTAGTTTTTTGCTTTCATATATGAAGCTGACATGCATGTTCTTACATCCCATTCTGTCATTCTATCACTGAATGCATTCATACATGTTCTATTTTCATGCACTTTTCTATTTTCCATGTGTCTCCTCAGGCACATATGTGAAATTTTCTTTCGGATGTTTCCTAGAAATAGGATTGCTGGATCACAGGGTATTTCCATTTTCATCTTTATTTCATGTGACTAAACTGCTCTACAAACTGGTTGTATACAACCTCTGTACGTGCAAAGTGTGACTTCCTCTTTCTCCACATTCTCATCAGCACTTAGTATTTTCAGTTTTCAGTCTTTGTCAGTCTGATGCCAATCTGACTGTCTTTTAACTTTGTGAAAGTCACTCCGTCATGTCTGACTTTGCGACCCCATGGACTATACAGTCCATGGAATTCTCCAGACCAGAATAGTGGAGTGGGCAGCCATTTCCGTCTCCATGGGATCTTTCCAACCCAGGGATCAAACCCAGGTCTCCCACATTGCAGGCGGATTCTTTACCAGCTGAGTCACTAGGGAAGCCCAAGTTTGCATTTCTTTAACTTTGCATTTCCTGATTATGATGAGGTTAATTATTTTTTCTTTATGGCTCATTTGGGTATTTTTTTTTTTTTTACAAATTATCAATTTATATCATTTGCTCATTTTCCTAATAGGATTATTTGTTTTCTTATTATTCAATTTTAAATGTTCTTTATATGTTGTCTTGTATATGTTGTATGTTCTTTATATGTTATATGTATGTTGCAATGTATTGCAGACATCTTTACACCTTATCCTTGTCTATGGTTTTCTCCCCCCACCCTTTGTTCCCTTCTGCCTTGAAACATAGTCTTCCCATAATTTTAATGAAGTTGAATTTATCAGACATCCTTATGTTTATCCTCTTTGCATCTTTAAAAAAATTCCTGCCCTACCACAAGATCACAAAGATGTTTTATTAAATATTTTTTATTAAAAAATCAATATTCTCATATTTTATGTCTTTATTGTTATTAGGTTGATTTTTACATATGGTGTGAGGTAAGGATAAATTTCATTTCTTTCCTTAATAGATAACCAATTGCTCCAAAAGATTTGTTAAATGGACTGTTCTTTTGACACTGATTTACAATACAACCCTCTCATATATTAAGTTTCTGTTTAAGCATCAGATAGTTACTGGGGTCATTTATTTCTTCCACTGGTCTGTATATCTGACTTTTGCTGATTGCACACTGGTCAAATTACCATAGTTTCAGAATAAGTCTCTATTTCTGGTCAAATAGTTAGTTTTGCCCTAGTTATTTCTCTTCAAAACTGTCTTGAAAAAGAGCAATTATTTGTTGGCCTTGTCAATTTTCATAAAATTTTCTGATATGTTGTTTGGAGTTATATTGGATTCTTAGATTATTTGGGGAAGTGTAAAACTTTTTGTGACTTTTTGGTTTCTCTATGCACAAATATAATCTATCTCCTTCATTGATTTGACTCTGTTAAAATATATTTGAATAATAACTTTTATTTTCTCTGTAAATATCATTCTTGCTGATGTTGCTGCTGCTAAGTCGCTTCAGTCGTGTCCAACTGTGTGTGACCTCATGGACAGCAGCCCACCAGGCTCCTCTACCCCTGGGATTCTCCAGGCAAGAATACTGGAGTGGGTTGCCATTTCCTTCTCCAATGCATGCATGCATGCTAAGTTGCTTCAGTCATGTCCAACTCTTCGTGACCCCATGGACAGCAGCCCACCAGGCTCCTCTGTCCATGGAATTCTCTAGGCAAGAGTACTGGAGTGGGTTGCCATTTCCTTCTCCAAAATATTCTTAGCTCTTATTAAATTTATTCCTAAGAAACTGATATATTTTGTTGCTGTAAATAGTTCTTTTTGGAGAGCATTTTTTTCACTGTTGCTGATCTGTACCTTTGTGACTGATTTTATAGAATTTCTCTTTTCCAGTGATATTTCAAACTTTCATGAATACTAATAATTTGTCTAAAGAGTCTAAGTTTTTATGAAGATATTCATGTCCTCTGTAAATAATAACAGCCTTTCTTCTTTCACACTCATGCAGTTTCTTTCTTTCTCTTGTACTCGGCTATCCTCTATAGAAAAGTCTTGCAGAAAACAGTAGTTCTGAGCATATTTTTCTGATATCAGTAAGTTTAATCATTAAACATATCTGCTCTGTTTTATGTGTTTTTTTCAATAAATTTACTAAATCTTATTAAAAATCGTGAGTAGGTATTGAATTGTATCCCAAACTTCCTCTGAATCTATTAAAAATGAACATTTTTTTCTCTTACAGTTGTTGTCATAAATTACATCAGATTTTCTAATGTTCAGCCATTGTTGTACATGTGGAATGCATACAGTTTGGTCATATGAATCACAATTCAATACTTCAGTTGACTGTATGTGTGGCAACTGGTGGTGTCTACCAGATAATCATCCACATCCCACCTCCAGAACCCTTGCTGGCCATGAACTTTAAGAGGACTTTTTCATTAGTTCAAATCAATCATTGCAGTTCCCTTACCACACAAGAGGAAATCTGCTTATGGGAAAAAGAGAAAAAGAATTTCTGGGAAATTTCCTTTAAGACACAAGGAAGAGAGTCTTTCTTTGTTTTATGTATGGATGTGATGCCCGGAGCCTCTGCAACCTTCTTGCTGCCATATACAGCTCTCTTGCTATCTTTTCCCAAAAATCAAAATGCCAAGAAAGGCAGAGGAGGACAGTGGACTCCTTGAGGACATTCCTGAGACCCTGACTGGTCCCACCTCTGGAACTGCTCCACCTCTGAACTTTCTTGTCAATAATTGTTACCCCTAATTATTTAAACCATTTTGAAATATATATTCAGGAAACTATGACCAAAAGTGTTTTTATAAGCATCCTGTTTTCTGATGACTCTAGACTTTGGTTCACTTATTGATTCATGTATGACTTTGACAAATATGTTTGGAAGGCTGATCACATGCCAGACACTGCGCTGAAGACTGAAGATGGAGAAGACTGGGCTCTCTTTTCTAGAATCACATAGCCTGAGACTGGAAACAGCAAATAATTGAAATCCCATTCTACACATTCAAAAGATGAGGTAGCTCCACAATTATATGGGAGTATGGGACATGGGAGAGGCTTTAATTCTATCCTGGGACAGACAGAGGAGATATCCAAAAGACAGCTGGCTCTTGGAGAATAATCAGTTTTATAATTAATCATGGAGACAGAATAAAGGTATTTAAAGGGAAGGGGCTATAAGAGCGTGATCTTGAAATAACTTGGGAAGCAGCTGGGTTCAGTTGGCCTTGCAGAAATGAGATGCAAGTGTTCTTTTTTCCTCTTTTTACAATTTTTATTTACTCATCTTTTTATTGGAGGATAATTGCTTTCTCATGTTGTGGTGGTCTCTGCCATACATCAGCATAAATCAGTCATAATTATGAGTATGTCCCCTTGGTCTTGAGCCTCCTCGACACCATCCCACCCTTCTAGGTCATCCAGAGAACCAGGCGGGACTCCCTTTGTTATGCAGCAGCTTGCCACTAATTATGTTTTACACACGATGGTGTATATATGTTGTTGCTGCTTTCTCAATCTGTCCTCTGCTTCCTCTGAGAGAGAGGAAGTTTCAGTTTCCCTTGAAGCAGTGGGGGTAGGATGAGGAGCAGCCAGAGCCTGTTACAACACCCTCCTCTATTCTGGCCAAGTTCCCATAGAATAGGAAGGTGTGAGTGGTGCAGGTCAAGGGATGATGGGGAATTGAAGGCAGGGCTCCCTGAGAAATGAGACTCCAACAGCGGACATCCCTGACAAAGGATCTTCACCAAGAAAGGTCAGGTGTGGCTGGTGGGACGCTGAAGTGGAGACAGGGAGAGTTCCTCAGGTACCTGTGGCCAAAGGAGGGAATTTCTCCAGTACGTTGCTCCCCACCCACCCCATATCTGGCTGCACTAGAGAAAACTCCAGGCCAGCTATGAACACCCACCTGTATGCAGCTCTTCTCAACTCCATATCCATGACATCACGAATGACTGCTTGAAAATTAGCCACGGTGAGAGCACTGGCACCATGGAAATGGGCAAATGCTTCCTATCAGTATTTTTGTTTGGGAGCTTATTGTTTAACATTTACCAGCATGCTACTGCTTGGAGTTATGTGCAGCACAAATTTTCCCCCAAAGTCTGATTCCTCACTCAGGGGATCCACTACAGTTCTCCCTTCAGAGAGCTGGACGTATATTCTTGCAGGATGCAAGTAACTGGGGTTGGAAATGAACAATCTCTTCCCAGGCATAGCAGCATACTGTGAGCATCAGCTGCAAAGGTTTGAGGACAGCACTGAAAATTCAGGAGGAGCCGATTACAGAGCTCCCTCTGCCCTGCTTCTGAGACGGGTTAACACAATGCCTGGGAGAGTATCTGTGGTGATGGGAATCAAGGCAGCCCTCCTGTGACCAATGTCATGACCGTAGTAACTGCCCCCTCTCCCTTCCTACCTTAGCCTCCTCTCCCAACACTTGCCAGCAGTCCTGGGCTGTTGCAGCTCAAGGACATGACGTCATCCTTTGGCACTGATATGGGAAACTCTTGGGCATTTTTTTGTGGCAGAGAGTGAGGGGTCAATAGACCCGCTCAGAACCTAGCCCCCAGTTTGTTTCTTCTTTCCAGCTGCTTAATTTCTTTACTTTAGTGTTTATCTCTGAGATTGTCGAGCCACCCGGTTAAAGGTTGTGGCCTCTGAGATGACATGACTTTTGAACCTGCACAGAGCCGCTGCTGGTTCAGATTCTTAGAGGGAACTGGGGCTTTCTCTAATCTCCATTCCTAAATCTCAAGTTCTCTTTAACTTTAATCTTCATAAGAGAAGGGACAGAATTGGCCATCCTTCAGGGATCACCAGAATAGGAAACTCCAACCTACAAATGACTGAAGACAGTTCACCCATTGCAAAGGTCTAGACAAACAGGAATAGGAGCAAGAATAAAACCCCCTCTTACTGAGTTGTTTGTCACAGCAATAAAACTAAAACCCTTGAAAAGACAATAACCAAGTGTCCAAAAGAGGAACTTGGTTAAATAAGCCCTGATACATGATTACGTTGGCATGCTACATAACCATTCAAGACTATGATATACAAGAATATCTAATAACATGGAAGAATGTCCAAAATGTGTTGTTAAAAAGATAGAATTGTAATATACGTCACACACACGCACATACACAAAATAATTATGTAGATACTGTTTATAAAAAAAAAACAGACTGGTAGAGGTCAGACGTTAAAACATTGAGAATTCTGTAATATGTTTTTTACTAATATTATTTGTATTTTCATATGATACAGCACTTTCTTTTTAGTTTAGTTTCAGAGATGCTGTCTCCCTACTTGTCTCTTTGGAAAGTCCCTTCTGCTAATGACTTGTCTCCCTCAGGTGATTGCTAAAGGCCAGTGACCTCATTGACACTCACAGAAATCAAGCTACAATCTCCCTGCAGGCTCAGCTCTGAGTTCAGAACTTGCAAAAGACCCTCCTGATGTGGACACAGCCTCTGGAGCCTATGTCCTGCCAAGAACAGTCCAGTTTATTTATTCAGCCACTGCAGCTGGTAGCAAGGTGCTTTCAAAACATGCCTCTAGTCACCTTGCAAGACATTGTGGTGGCAGTTCAGGCCGGGGCTGGGGTAGGGGAGAACGGGGAGAAACTTTAGACTAAGCTACCTTGTTTACCTGGAAATCATAGGGGAAATGAGCCTTGTAATCCTGTGGGAATGAGGAGTTACTTTACTAGAAATTTCCAGTTAGAAATTTAGAAATTATTTTCTATTGTTCATTCCAATTTTACTTTGAAATTATAAAAAGCTTTGAGGGAAATCTTCCTAAAATCACTTCATACTTTTCTGCCTTGGTAAAGAAAGCAAACAAAATCTTCTGAATTTCTTTCAGCGGATGCGAATTCTAATTATTATGTTCTTCCCCAAGTGATATTGAAGTGGCACGTAGCTATGTCTCTTAGTCCCACACGCTTTGCTTTTCACGTTCTCCCTAAGTGAATGTCCTCTCCCATTGGTAGGAAGACACTTCACTCTCCCTCCGAAAGAGAGAGCATGAATGTCTTATCTCTCTACAATCCTCCACAATTTTATTGTGATTGTGCCAACAGATGCATGGCTCATTCTTGTTATTTTAAATATATGAGTAAATAAGCTCTGAGTAAAGCCTTGAATTTTTTTTCATATTATCCCTTTGGATTTTTGTCTATATTTCCAATCTGATCGGGTCAGAAATTTATTTATTTACTGTTTGTGAGAATTTCTAAGGTTATGCTCTGACTACTTTATGTATTAGAGAAACAATCTCCCAGTATGAGCTGTTTGTTTGTCTTTTAAATACAGTTTGTTGTTGTTCATTCAGTCGTGTCTCTTTCTGACCCCATGGACTGCAGCACGCCAGGCNTAGCAAATTACTGCTTCTGTGTATCCTCAAGATAATGGGGCTTCCAGAGGTGCAGAACAAACCACCAGGGAGTTGTTTAAGCACTGGGAAAATCTGGCCGGATACATTATTCCAAATCTATATTTGTTTTCATGGCTTAAGAAGAACCTTGGGGCCCTTGGGGATATGAAAAGCTGCATGAATCTAACGAAATATTGTTAAATAGATTTATTTGGGGTTTGCTAAATTGTGTGAGGCCCCCTTGAGAGCTACTGGAGGAGCATGAATTATTTTCTGCAATCTCCACCACTTGTCTTTTTAAGAGTCTCTCATGAACCCCTGGTGCCACTCTAATAGCTTCAGCTAATCCTGTTGCTATAGTTACAACAATTAATTATGTGCTTAACTAGCCTTACTAGTTCATGGCAGCAATTCAATTAAAATCTGATTTTATTCTTCCTATACTTTCAGTTTCTTTCCCCCCAGTCTCCAGCTCTAAAAACTGTCCATAATGTGGATTGAAAGGGTCCCAGAAGTTGTTCAGCTCATTTCCCATTGGCTCCTTTGGCTAGAACTTGATGGAACAAGACACAGTTGCCCTAAAGTAGACCTCAGTACCAGAGCCAAAACATTTGGGAGATTTTAACCTAACAGCTGAGCAAATTGTAGAACTAATACCCAATGGGTATATGGCTGCTCTGAAGAAATTTTTTTCCCTTCCTAATTTTGATAATGTATTAAATGGTAATGAGAATACATAGGATACCTAAACTAGTAGCTGTGCCCAGGCACTAGTATGGCATCTGAAGTCACTTCACATGGACCCAGCAACTGGGCAGTAGACAGAAAGGGTATCTCCTGAGCTGCCCTGGAGACCTGTGGGCACCAAGAGGCTGTGGGATCAACCAAAGTTCCAAAGTGCACTGGAATGCTTGGTCTCCAGGTCCCTGAAGGGAACATGTTGCTTGAAAATCCTGGACTGTCCTCTCTTCTGCTAACTACTAGTGAAGAGTAAGGGCCCAACACCTTCATTTTTTCAGGAGGGAAATTGTTTTCATTTTTTAAAAATATTAAATTTTATTTATTTATTAGGTGGTATCAGGTTTTAGTTGTGGCATGAAGGGTCTTTGTCTGGTCCACGTTTGCCCAGGTTTGGATCTGGCCCCTTAATAATCGCCTCTAACGTGGATGTGTTCTGTGTGCCAGGCACTGTGCTAAGCGCTTTTCCTGCTTTCTTTGATCTTGCAGGTGTGGAAATTGAGAAGCCCCAGGCCTAAGAACACGGAGCTCCAGGGAAGTTCCCAGTCATCCTCAGGCCTGCCTGGCTCCCAAGTGTGTTCTTAGCCTTTATACACTCAGCTCCTCCAAACGCCATTTCTGCTCCGACCCTCCTTCTTCAGGGACCTCAGGACTTTTCTGCTTCAGCTTTCATCTCTCTGAGAAGATCCCCAGTCCAAACTCAGTGACGACCCTCCTTCCACACCCTCCACACCATCACAAACTTGGTGTTTCTCTGCATCTGTGAAGAGGCCACTGATTTTTCTGGGCACACAGCTCCAAAAGCCCAGAGGTGGTCCTTTGCCATGAGCCAGAGCGTGGGTTTAAGAAATCACAACACATCCAAAGGTGCTCTCCAGCTTTCCGCTCTCTGTGGTTTCGCAGCATCAGGTCTTCCCCACCATCTCTCCTGGGTTTTCAGAATTCTGTGCCATCCTTAGCAGGGCAGGGGTCTGAATGCGCCCCTCTTCCTGTCCTTATCGGGTGCTGACCTCCTTCTCTGGACCATACCCTCCCCCCGACCCGCTCCGCACCATCAAGAAGATCAAACGCAGGCTCTGCGGAGCGTGCACTTGCAGAAGATGTCCACCAATTCCCTTTTTAGCTACACCCCATTCTCAGAACAAATCAGCACATGGTAGGCCTTTAATCAAGCTGAATTTCTAAATTTGAATTTGCTTTTTCTGAATAAGATTTTTCTGGAGATATTACCCTATTTCAAAAGAATGATTCAAAAAAGAGAGTGTGTGTGTGTATGTGTGTGTGTGAGAGTGTGTGTGTATAGATGGGAAACAGGAAGAATATTTATATATAAATGTGGAAAGGAGACTGTCTTTCAGGCTGTATTTGGATTTTTCAATCAAAATAAACTTATAAT